>OX376333.1:42500-55000 GCA_947369225.1 Hofmannophila pseudospretella | reverse complement strand
AATTGTATTGCCTTTTTTGCGATTGTTTCGCAGTAATCTATAAATGAAGATCTATACATTTTATCGACTACTAATTCGCTTAATGTGGATTTACTTACTGTGCATTGTGTTCTTTGCTCAAAGTCAAATCTTAATCTGGCGTATACTGGGCACTCGGTCAGCAAATGTACCACAGTTTCTTCCACCGCGGGATCACAGATGCAGGCAGGGCTTTCCTTGCACTTGAATCGGTTCAAGTACTCGGAGAAGCCCCCGTGACCAGTCATCACCTGCACCATGATTGGAGACAAATTGATTTTCCTAACCAATCTGTAGGCTGCCACCGCGTTTGGCAAGAACATCTTTGTTACTGCGGCTTCCTTTCCTTCCACGTATCTACTGTTCCACTCGTCTATACTCTCAGAACGCACAGTCCGTTTGACGAAGGATATTGGGCAGCATGAGTATTGTGGCGCCGTCTTCGAATGTAGAGCTGCTTCCTTCGCGAGATGGTCTGCTCTTTCATTTCCCTCGACTCCAACGTGCGCTCGTATCCAATAGAGTTTAAGGATTTTGCCTGTCGTCCTTAATTTTCTTATATTTTCCCTAATCTTGAAAGCGAGTGGGTGGAAGTTGTTAGGATTTCTTAGTGACTCTAGCGATGATCTTGAGTCGCTGAGTATGCAAGCCGTTTCGTCCTTGCCTTTAATGAGTACTTCGGTAGCTCCAAACAGTGCATATAACTCCGCCTGAAACACCGTACAAAAGGGCTCCAGCTTGAACTTTTTGTATTGGACTTCTCTACCATTTCGCCAACATGATAAGGCAGCGCCTACCTTCCCTTCGATTTTGCTACCGTCGGTAAATATGAGTAGCCCGGTCATATTGTGCTGTTCCAGAGTTTCAGGGCTTGTGTTCTCCAGACATTCGAAGTCGATCTCAATCTCCTCCGACGGATGTGGAGACTTAAGGAAGCGAACCCTCTCCTCTACTGTTCTGTCGCTCAAAAAGTCCTGCGGCTTACCTCGTTTTGCTTCATATACTTTTGCCGCTTCATGGACTCTCAGGTCCAGTGGCAGCAAACCGGACAAAACTGAGGCAGCATTTAGAGAGACAGTTCGGTATGAGCGACAGATTTTTTGTGCAAAGCCCCTCTGCACGGAGCGCAGCTTCTTTTGTACCGATATTTTACACGCAGCCGATGCCCACACGCCGGCCGCATACAGGATGATCGGTTCGATAACCGCAACGTATATAGTCCTCGTGATCTCCGGATTTAGACCCCATGTAGTCCTTGCCGCGCGGGCAAGTTGCTGGTAGATGTTAGTTGCTTTTTTGCAGATTTGAGCGACATGACTGTTGAACGTGAGTTGGTTGTCTATCACTAGGCCCAATATTTTAACTTCATCTACAATTTGAATCTCAGTCTCTCCCATGTGTAAGTGCGGGTTTTCATATTTTAGTCTCCTTGTTACTATCATGGCGCTGGTTTTATGCGGCGCAAACTTGAGTTTGTTTTTGAATCCCCACTCAAACACATGTGAGAGCGTTTGATTCGCCTGCCGCTCAATATCCCCCATGGATCCTCCGGAAAACACGAGCACAATATCGTCCGCGAATGCCTGACAATAGATACCCCCCTCCTCGAGCTCATTCAGCAGGGGATCCAGCAGGATATTCCAAAGTGTTGGCCCGCTGATTGAGCCCTGTACGCACCCTTTGGTTGTTACTCTTAGGCTTTCTCGACCGGCATATCTCACACACACTTTCCGATTCTCCAAGTAATCGCCAACCAACAGTCTGAGGTTTTGAGGGCATCGTTTTTCTGCAAGCTGGCACTTGATACCTGGCCACCAGGCACTGTCGAATGCTCCTTCAATATCTAGGGATACCATGATATTTATCTGTTTTTTCCTCATATTTTCTTTAACATGACTTAGCAAGTCGTATAGAGCGTCTTCTGTACTGTGTTGTGGTATAAATCCGTATTGTCTGGTGTTAGCCTTTGGTAATAGATGCCAGCCAATTCTCTTCGTCATCATTTTTTCTAATATCTTTCCCAGCACTGGGAGAAGCCCTATCGGTCGATACGACTTTGCATGTGTATAGTCCGTTTTCCCTGGTTTCCTCAGAACTATCACTGCCGCCTCTTTCCATGGTACAGGGAAGCATGACAAATCGAGACATTTGTTGGCTATTCCCAAGAATAGTTCCATGTTCGAGAATATCGCATTCTGGCAGATGTCCGCGGTAAAACCTTCCGGTCCTGGAGCCTTTTTTGGGTTGAAACTTTCCACCACTCTTTTAAGTTCACCAAGTGTGAAAGGAGGGTCCTGTCTGTCACCCAAGAGTTCAGTGCAGGATCTTGCTGCCAATTTCCTAACATTCACGTGATCTTCAGTATCTTCAGCTACTGAATCTTCAGGGAAGAAGGTTGCGGCCAGCAGGTCCACTGACTGGTTCGGGGTCAACATGACTCCATCCTTTACTAGCGGAGTGTCCTCGTGTCTAGTAGACGTGTTCCTTATGACCCTGTAGATTCCGTCCCACATACTTTCCCGCTCTTGTTTGGTGCAGAATTCTTTCCAACTCTCTGTCTGTGCCGCTTTTGCCTTTTCCTCATAGTTTCTTTTATTTTCCAGGTACTCTTCGACTACATGCTGCCGGCGCCGTGGTGCTGCACACGCTATTCTTCGTTTCATCGTCATGGTCTGCTTCTTCAGCTCTTCGAGTTCTTCGGTCCACCAAGGTAAGTTTACTTTTAAGTTTCTTTTAATTTTAGGTATAGATTCGTCGCATGCATTTTTTATACACTCTGTATATTTTAAAACCGTAGTTTCTAGATCCTCTTTTGTTATTATATTATTAACATGTTGCTCTGTTAAGTCATTCCGCTGCAACGCCTCGCTTAAGTGTTTCCGAAATTTTTCCCAATTGGCTTTCTTACTGTTGTAGATCCGCGTTGTTCCAGTTGGTCTTTCTCTTGTTGATTTTTTCATGCTAATTGTGAATGTTATAGTGTTGTGATCCGAACTCGTTATGTCTTTCTCTACCTTCCAATTGTGAGCAGTGTGCAGCATTTCGGCGCTGCATGTCGTGACGTCTACATGGCTCTTAAATTCCCGGTCTCCTCTAATAGTGTAGAACGTTGGTTCAGATCCCTGATTCAAAGTTTGTAGTCCCATTTCCTCAAAAGCTCCTGCAAGCACCTCGCCTCTGTGATCCTCCACTTCACTTCCCCACCACGTACTCCAAGCATTGCAATCCCCCCCTACGAGCAGCCACGAGGTTCCCAGTTTTTCTTGAACTATTTTCAGTTGGTCCAAATATGGTTCGATTGGTAAATTGTCTTCAAAGTACAAGGAAACTACTCCTATGGTCCAGGCATCCGTCTTTAAAATGGCTACCGACATGTTTTCTGAGGTAAGAATGGGGCTCGCAATGATCTCCACTCTGTTGTCAAAGACAATTATTGCGGCCTTCACTGGTTTCGTTCTATTTTGTCCCTTCTGGACTATTCGGGTTCCTTGATAATTTTTAACCTCACCAGCAGCGCCAACGTAAGGCTCCTGGACCAGTGCGAAGCACGTTTTCCTTTTTTGTGCTTCCATTAGGAGTTCTTGGGTTGCGAGTCTGCTTCGCTGGAGGTTTGCTTGCATAATTTTGTAGTCGTGCCGGTCGGTGACAGTGTGTGTCGCCTGTTGATCGTTGTGGTCGCCTTTAGCAGTATGCTACTTTTGACCTTGCTAATGCATCCCACTTCTTTTTTACCGGACACTCTGAGTCGAATGAGTTGTGGTCGGCTTTTTCACATTTAGCCTGGAGGCAGTTTCGGCAGGAGGGCGCTTCACCTGCGAGCCACAAAGGACACTCAGCCCTAAGATGCGGACCTCCGCAGTGCGCGCACAGGTCCACCGTTTCCTTGCACAGCTTTTTCCCGTGTCCAAATCCCAGGCAACGAGAGCACTGGACAAGGGGCGTCTGATCCTGAACGCGTAGTCTTTGCAGATCTATGTGCACCTTGCCTCGGCCGATCAACGCCTGCCACACCTCTGCCGACACCTGGAGTACTATATCTGTCATATGCGGGTTTCTCGTTCTCCTTCTGTACCGCACCAAGATTCTCATGTTTTCCTCGTTTATATGCCCCAAAATATGTTCATTTTGCCTTTTGAGGGCCTTCACTATGTCCTCGTCGGTGTGATATGCCAGAGCATCCCTAATTATAATTAGTGGATCTCTATTTTGTGCCTCTTTAACTTGTAGATTGTTAGTCTTAATGATTTCACCAATTCTGACAACCTCCTCCTTACTGCGACAACCAATTATTACTTTCTGGTCTCTAGCTTTACGCAGTCTATCCACGCATATCCCGCTATTCTTGGCGTCCACTGCGTCTCTGATCTTGTTGATGACCTCCTGACTAGTGTCTTTCTCGTCATTGGATGAGACTATAATTGAGTGCATCGGCGCCGTGGTCGATGGTTTTTGACGGGATGTCACCTCCGAATAGGTAGGCCGCAGAACAGCTTGGTTGTTTAAATCGGCCTGTAATTGCGTGATCGTCTGAGTCAGCTGCGTTATTTGAGTTTTAGACTCGGTCATAATGTCAGCATTTTCTTTTAATAGTCTACTATGCTCTTCAAGTCTTTTTACAAATTCGCTCTCATCTTTCTGCAGTTCTTGAGTTTGGTCGTTTTCCTTGTTCTGCTCTACAGTCGTTTCTTGACCCTTTCCTTTATATTCTCTCCCCATCTCTGCTTCCTTTACTAACTGGAATAGTCTGTCTATAGCTTGTACAACTTCTGTTTTAATTTCCGTTTTGAGATTTTTGGAGTTGTTGAGGTGTAGCCTTGCCTTTAATTTGCAGGCCCTCGCTTCGGTCATTCTATCTACATACTTTGTAGATTCTTGTTTCTGCGGGCTTTTCGTTACCTCCGCTGGTGTTTTAACTTTCTGGGTCATTAATTTACTGTCCCGGGAGTGAATCTTCTTGCCTTTGTCCAAGCTTCCAGCTTCCCATTCTCCTATGCTTTTTCTCACCTGCGATGATGCGTTTGTTTCAGATGGTCCTGCCATCTCGGTCGTAATTTTGTTTTCAGCCGGAGGATTCCTCGTCTCTTTCTCTACATTTGTTTGTCCTGTCTTTGGCGTACGGAATCCTACGCCAGACATTTTGTTAAAAAGGTTTGTATAAGTTATAAAATTAAAAGAATTTTTTTTTTTTTTTTTTTTCTTCTTAGTTCTGCCTACTCTATGCTACTCTAAGTAGAGTCCGTCCTTATAGTCAGACAATAAAATAATAAACAATTTTTTTTTTTTTTTTTTTTCCTTCCAAGGACGAGTTTAATTTTTTAAGGTGGTGCTTTGTAGCGCCGATCGTGGCGATGCTAATCTCGAAAACCGCGTTCCGATCCGACTGTTCTGTCAGAAGTTACACTGGAATAAATATTTTCAAGATGGCGGCCAATATGGCTGCCCTAAATGCAACTTCGGTAGGTTTAGTCCAAATTGACCCGTCCTTGGGCTCGTTTTAAAGGGTTTTTGGAACCCAATCTACAGCAACCCTCTGCGTTACTGTTACTACACCCCCTAATTTGTTTTTTCAAGAAATTACCAAATTTTATGTAAAAAAAACGATATAATTTACAATAATTGCTTTAAAAATTTTGAAAAAAAGTGTATAGGCCTACTAAACTAAGGTATTAATTTTTTCTAATGTAATTTTAATTCTAGTTGTTATTTTAATGGTACCACGTGTTCTACTTAAATGTTTAAAAAATTATAACTACAAAGTTACTTGCTAAAAAATTCTGAAACTTTGCACGTTACTAGAGTTTTATAACCTCTGCACTGTTATCCACTCAGAAGTACATGTCGTTGATCGTTTATTGAAGATAGCAATTTTTGAAATTCATCACTTTTTTAAAGTGTCAATATTTTTAAAGTTACTTAACTTTTGGCTGCGTTTGAAGTGCCTCCCGGCTGATTTTGGCTTCCCTCGTGTGATCCTGTGGTCAGCTTTCGTCCGGCAGCCCTGGATCGCCAACCTCGTGTCCACGTGGTTTCTTGTTTTTTCCTTATTTTTCAGTGAGTTTTGACAGAAAAATTCTGGAACCTCGGTGACAGCAAGGGACGACCCACGCCCACTTTTATATAAAATAAAAATGGCGGGTCATGGATCTTTTGAAGGCAGCGCACGCACTTAAAGTTTTAATTTTTTTCACTTTTTCAGTTTTTTTCACTGAACTCCCTATGTTTCACTCTGATTAAAAAACTGTTTTCAAAATATTATGCGCGTCACTTTTCTGCACGTTTTGACGTATCGTACGTCGCAATCCGAGCAAATTTTCCTATTTTTAGGATTTTTAAACGTGGAGCTTCCTTAGTTTCAATGCTCACGCGACGGGGGGAGGGTCGCGACTCGGGTTAGGTTAGGTTAGGTTAGGTTAGGTTAGGTTAGGTTAGGTTAGGTTAGGTTAGGTTAGGTTAGGTTAGGTTAGGTTAGGTTAGGTTAGGTTAGGTTAGGTTAGGTTAGGTTAGGTTAGGTTAGGTTAGGTTAGGTTAGGTTAGGTTAGGTTAGGTTAGGTTAGGTTAGGTTAGGTTAGGTTAGGTTAGGTTAGGTTAGGTTAGGTTAGGTTAGGTTAGGTTAGGTTAGGTTAGGTTAGGTTAGGTTAGGTTAGGTTAGGTTAGGTTAGGTTAGGTTAGGTTAGGTTAGGTTAGGTTAGGTTAGGTTAGGTTAGGTTAGGTTAGGTTAGGTTAGGTTAGGTTAGGTTAGGTTAGGTTAGGTTAGGTTAGGTTAGGTTAGGTTAGGTTAGGTTAGGTTAGGTTAGGTTAGGTTAGGTTAGGTTAGGTTAGGTTAGGTTAGGTTAGGTTAGGTTAGGTTAGGTTAGGTTAGGTTAGGTTAGGTTAGGTTAGGTTAGGTTAGGTTAGGTTAGGTTAGGTTAGGTTAGGTTAGGTTAGGTTAGGTTAGGTTAGGTTAGGTTAGGTTAGGTTAGGTTAGGTTAGGTTAGGTTAGGTTAGGTTAGGTTAGGTTAGGTTAGGTTAGGTTAGGTTAGGTTAGGTTAGGTTAGGTTAGGTTAGGTTAGGTTAGGTTAGGTTAGGTTAGGTTAGGTTAGGTTAGGTTAGGTTAGGTTAGGTTAGGTTAGGTTAGGTTAGGTTAGGTTAGGTTAGGTTAGGTTAGGTTAGGTTAGGTTAGGTTAGGTTAGGTTAGGTTAGGTTAGGTTAGGTTAGGTTAGGTTAGGTTAGGTTAGGTTAGGTTAGGTTAGGTTAGGTTAGGTTAGGTTAGGTTAGGTTAGGTTAGGTTAGGTTAGGTTAGGTTAGGTTAGGTTAGGTTAGGTTAGGTTAGGTTAGGTTAGGTTAGGTTAGGTTAGGTTAGGTTAGGTTAGGTTAGGTTAGGTTAGGTTAGGTTAGGTTAGGTTAGGTTAGGTTAGGTTAGGTTAGGTTAGGTTAGGTTAGGTTAGGTTAGGTTAGGTTAGGTTAGGTTAGGTTAGGTTAGGTTAGGTTAGGTTAGGTTAGGTTAGGTTAGGTTAGGTTAGGTTAGGTTAGGTTAGGTTAGGTTAGGTTAGGTTAGGTTAGGTTAGGTTAGGTTAGGTTAGGTTAGGTTAGGTTAGGTTAGGTTAGGTTAGGTTAGGTTAGGTTAGGTTAGGTTAGGTTAGGTTAGGTTAGGTTAGGTTAGGTTAGGTTAGGTTAGGTTAGGTTAGGTTAGGTTAGGTTAGGTTAGGTTAGGTTAGGTTAGGTTAGGTTAGGTTAGGTTAGGTTAGGTTAGGTTAGGTTAGGTTAGGTTAGGTTAGGTTAGGTTAGGTTAGGTTAGGTTAGGTTAGGTTAGGTTAGGTTAGGTTAGGTTAGGTTAGGTTAGGTTAGGTTAGGTTAGGTTAGGTTAGGTTAGGTTAGGTTAGGTTAGGTTAGGTTAGGTTAGGTTAGGTTAGGTTAGGTTAGGTTAGGTTAGGTTAGGTTAGGTTAGGTTAGGTTAGGTTAGGTTAGGTTAGGTTAGGTTAGGTTAGGTTAGGTTAGGTTAGGTTAGGTTAGGTTAGGTTAGGTTAGGTTAGGTTAGGTTAGGTTAGGTTAGGTTAGGTTAGGTTAGGTTAGGTTAGGTTAGGTTAGGTTAGGTTAGGTTAGGTTAGGTTAGGTTAGGTTAGGTTAGGTTAGGTTAGGTTAGGTTAGGTTAGGTTAGGTTAGGTTAGGTTAGGTTAGGTTAGGTTAGGTTAGGTTAGGTTAGGTTAGGTTAGGTTAGGTTAGGTTAGGTTAGGTTAGGTTAGGTTAGGTTAGGTTAGGTTAGGTTAGGTTAGGTTAGGTTAGGTTAGGTTAGGTTAGGTTAGGTTAGGTTAGGTTAGGTTAGGTTAGGTTAGGTTAGGTTAGGTTAGGTTAGGTTAGGTTAGGTTAGGTTAGGTTAGGTTAGGTTAGGTTAGGTTAGGTTAGGTTAGGTTAGGTTAGGTTAGGTTAGGTTAGGTTAGGTTAGGTTAGGTTAGGTTAGGTTAGGTTAGGTTAGGTTAGGTTAGGTTAGGTTAGGTTAGGTTAGGTTAGGTTAGGTTAGGTTAGGTTAGGTTAGGTTAGGTTAGGTTAGGTTAGGTTAGGTTAGGTTAGGTTAGGTTAGGTTAGGTTAGGTTAGGTTAGGTTAGGTTAGGTTAGGTTAGGTTAGGTTAGGTTAGGTTAGGTTAGGTTAGGTTAGGTTAGGTTAGGTTAGGTTAGGTTAGGTTAGGTTAGGTTAGGTTAGGTTAGGTTAGGTTAGGTTAGGTTAGGTTAGGTTAGGTTAGGTTAGGTTAGGTTAGGTTAGGTTAGGTTAGGTTAGGTTAGGTTAGGTTAGGTTAGGTTAGGTTAGGTTAGGTTAGGTTAGGTTAGGTTAGGTTAGGTTAGGTTAGGTTAGGTTAGGTTAGGTTAGGTTAGGTTAGGTTAGGTTAGGTTAGGTTAGGTTAGGTTAGGTTAGGTTAGGTTAGGTTAGGTTAGGTTAGGTTAGGTTAGGTTAGGTTAGGTTAGGTTAGGTTAGGTTAGGTTAGGTTAGGTTAGGTTAGGTTAGGTTAGGTTAGGTTAGGTTAGGTTAGGTTAGGTTAGGTTAGGTTAGGTTAGGTTAGGTTAGGTTAGGTTAGGTTAGGTTAGGTTAGGTTAGGTTAGGTTAGGTTAGGTTAGGTTAGGTTAGGTTAGGTTAGGTTAGGTTAGGTTAGGTTAGGTTAGGTTAGGTTAGGTTAGGTTAGGTTAGGTTAGGTTAGGTTAGGTTAGGTTAGGTTAGGTTAGGTTAGGTTAGGTTAGGTTAGGTTAGGTTAGGTTAGGTTAGGTTAGGTTAGGTTAGGTTAGGTTAGGTTAGGTTAGGTTAGGTTAGGTTAGGTTAGGTTAGGTTAGGTTAGGTTAGGTTAGGTTAGGTTAGGTTAGGTTAGGTTAGGTTAGGTTAGGTTAGGTTAGGTTAGGTTAGGTTAGGTTAGGTTAGGTTAGGTTAGGTTAGGTTAGGTTAGGTTAGGTTAGGTTAGGTTAGGTTAGGTTAGGTTAGGTTAGGTTAGGTTAGGTTAGGTTAGGTTAGGTTAGGTTAGGTTAGGTTAGGTTAGGTTAGGTTAGGTTAGGTTAGGTTAGGTTAGGTTAGGTTAGGTTAGGTTAGGTTAGGTTAGGTTAGGTTAGGTTAGGTTAGGTTAGGTTAGGTTAGGTTAGGTTAGGTTAGGTTAGGTTAGGTTAGGTTAGGTTAGGTTAGGTTAGGTTAGGTTAGGTTAGGTTAGGTTAGGTTAGGTTAGGTTAGGTTAGGTTAGGTTAGGTTAGGTTAGGTTAGGTTAGGTTAGGTTAGGTTAGGTTAGGTTAGGTTAGGTTAGGTTAGGTTAGGTTAGGTTAGGTTAGGTTAGGTTAGGTTAGGTTAGGTTAGGTTAGGTTAGGTTAGGTTAGGTTAGGTTAGGTTAGGTTAGGTTAGGTTAGGTTAGGTTAGGTTAGGTTAGGTTAGGTTAGGTTAGGTTAGGTTAGGTTAGGTTAGGTTAGGTTAGGTTAGGTTAGGTTAGGTTAGGTTAGGTTAGGTTAGGTTAGGTTAGGTTAGGTTAGGTTAGGTTAGGTTAGGTTAGGTTAGGTTAGGTTAGGTTAGGTTAGGTTAGGTTAGGTTAGGTTAGGTTAGGTTAGGTTAGGTTAGGTTAGGTTAGGTTAGGTTAGGTTAGGTTAGGTTAGGTTAGGTTAGGTTAGGTTAGGTTAGGTTAGGTTAGGTTAGGTTAGGTTAGGTTAGGTTAGGTTAGGTTAGGTTAGGTTAGGTTAGGTTAGGTTAGGTTAGGTTAGGTTAGGTTAGGTTAGGTTAGGTTAGGTTAGGTTAGGTTAGGTTAGGTTAGGTTAGGTTAGGTTAGGTTAGGTTAGGTTAGGTTAGGTTAGGTTAGGTTAGGTTAGGTTAGGTTAGGTTAGGTTAGGTTAGGTTAGGTTAGGTTAGGTTAGGTTAGGTTAGGTTAGGTTAGGTTAGGTTAGGTTAGGTTAGGTTAGGTTAGGTTAGGTTAGGTTAGGTTAGGTTAGGTTAGGTTAGGTTAGGTTAGGTTAGGTTAGGTTAGGTTAGGTTAGGTTAGGTTAGGTTAGGTTAGGTTAGGTTAGGTTAGGTTAGGTTAGGTTAGGTTAGGTTAGGTTAGGTTAGGTTAGGTTAGGTTAGGTTAGGTTAGGTTAGGTTAGGTTAGGTTAGGTTAGGTTAGGTTAGGTTAGGTTAGGTTAGGTTAGGTTAGGTTAGGTTAGGTTAGGTTAGGTTAGGTTAGGTTAGGTTAGGTTAGGTTAGGTTAGGTTAGGTTAGGTTAGGTTAGGTTAGGTTAGGTTAGGTTAGGTTAGGTTAGGTTAGGTTAGGTTAGGTTAGGTTAGGTTAGGTTAGGTTAGGTTAGGTTAGGTTAGGTTAGGTTAGGTTAGGTTAGGTTAGGTTAGGTTAGGTTAGGTTAGGTTAGGTTAGGTTAGGTTAGGTTAGGTTAGGTTAGGTTAGGTTAGGTTAGGTTAGGTTAGGTTAGGTTAGGTTAGGTTAGGTTAGGTTAGGTTAGGTTAGGTTAGGTTAGGTTAGGTTAGGTTAGGTTAGGTTAGGTTAGGTTAGGTTAGGTTAGGTTAGGTTAGGTTAGGTTAGGTTAGGTTAGGTTAGGTTAGGTTAGGTTAGGTTAGGTTAGGTTAGGTTAGGTTAGGTTAGGTTAGGTTAGGTTAGGTTAGGTTAGGTTAGGTTAGGTTAGGTTAGGTTAGGTTAGGTTAGGTTAGGTTAGGTTAGGTTAGGTTAGGTTAGGTTAGGTTAGGTTAGGTTAGGTTAGGTTAGGTTAGGTTAGGTTAGGTTAGGTTAGGTTAGGTTAGGTTAGGTTAGGTTAGGTTAGGTTAGGTTAGGTTAGGTTAGGTTAGGTTAGGTTAGGTTAGGTTAGGTTAGGTTAGGTTAGGTTAGGTTAGGTTAGGTTAGGTTAGGTTAGGTTAGGTTAGGTTAGGTTAGGTTAGGTTAGGTTAGGTTAGGTTAGGTTAGGTTAGGTTAGGTTAGGTTAGGTTAGGTTAGGTTAGGTTAGGTTAGGTTAGGTTAGGTTAGGTTAGGTTAGGTTAGGTTAGGTTAGGTTAGGTTAGGTTAGGTTAGGTTAGGTTAGGTTAGGTTAGGTTAGGTTAGGTTAGGTTAGGTTAGGTTAGGTTAGGTTAGGTTAGGTTAGGTTAGGTTAGGTTAGGTTAGGTTAGGTTAGGTTAGGTTAGGTTAGGTTAGGTTAGGTTAGGTTAGGTTAGGTTAGGTTAGGTTAGGTTAGGTTAGGTTAGGTTAGGTTAGGTTAGGTTAGGTTAGGTTAGGTTAGGTTAGGTTAGGTTAGGTTAGGTTAGGTTAGGTTAGGTTAGGTTAGGTTAGGTTAGGTTAGGTTAGGTTAGGTTAGGTTAGGTTAGGTTAGGTTAGGTTAGGTTAGGTTAGGTTAGGTTAGGTTAGGTTAGGTTAGGTTAGGTTAGGTTAGGTTAGGTTAGGTTAGGTTAGGTTAGGTTAGGTTAGGTTAGGTTAGGTTAGGTTAGGTTAGGTTAGGTTAGGTTAGGTTAGGTTAGGTTAGGTTAGGTTAGGTTAGGTTAGGTTAGGTTAGGTTAGGTTAGGTTAGGTTAGGTTAGGTTAGGTTAGGTTAGGTTAGGTTAGGTTAGGTTAGGTTAGGTTAGGTTAGGTTAGGTTAGGTTAGGTTAGGTTAGGTTAGGTTAGGTTAGGTTAGGTTAGGTTAGGTTAGGTTAGGTTAGGTTAGGTTAGGTTAGGTTAGGTTAGGTTAGGTTAGGTTAGGTTAGGTTAGGTTAGGTTAGGTTAGGTTAGGTTAGGTTAGGTTAGGTTAGGTTAGGTTAGGTTAGGTTAGGTTAGGTTAGGTTAGGTTAGGTTAGGTTAGGTTAGGTTAGGTTAGGTTAGGTTAGGTTAGGTTAGGTTAGGTTAGGTTAGGTTAGGTTAGGTTAGGTTAGGTTAGGTTAGGTTAGGTTAGGTTAGGTTAGGTTAGGTTAGGTTAGGTTAGGTTAGGTTAGGTTAGGTTAGGTTAGGTTAGGTTAGGTTAGGTTAGGTTAGGTTAGGTTAGGTTAGGTTAGGTTAGGTTAGGTTAGGTTAGGTTAGGTTAGGTTAGGTTAGGTTAGGTTAGGTT
>OX376333.1:32500-40000 GCA_947369225.1 Hofmannophila pseudospretella | reverse complement strand
CGGGTCGCATTTGCATGATGGACTGTCCTTACACTTGAATCTGTGCAGGTATTCGGAGAGCCCACCATGCCCTGTCAGGACTTGGACTAGGGTCGGGTTTAAATTTATTTTCTTTATTATACTGTAGGCGTCTATTGCATCTGGAAAGAAAACTTTTGTAGTTGACGCGGTGCTACCCTCCTTGTATCTTGCATTCCACTGAGCTAGGGACTCTCTGCGAATTTGTCCTTTTATGTATGAAACCGGACACAGATCATAATCGGGCTTCTTTTTTATATTTAGTGCCGCGTCTTTTGCTAGTTGGTCCGCTCTTTCGTTACCTTCCATCCCTACGTGTGCTTTAATCCAGAATAGCCTAATTGTTTTGTTCTGGCTGACTATAGTTTTTATGTTTTTTCGGATTCTCACCGCGAGGGGATGGAAGGAGTCTTGGTTGCCCAGTAGTTCTAGCGTAGATCTCGAGTCACTGTACACGCCGAATTCCTCCTGGTCGCTGTCCAGTACCACTTCCGTTGCCTTGAGCACCGCGTACATTTCCGCCTGGAAAACAGTGCAATACGGTTCTAACTTAAATTTCTTGGCTTTTGTCTCCGCATCTCCATCCCAACATGATAGCGACGCGCCAACCTTGCCTTGGATTTTGCTTCCGTCAGTGTATAATTTCATTCCACTGTTTTCCAGCCTTCTCATGTCCTCTTCGTTTTCCACACATTGAAATCGAATTTTGGCGCTCTCAGCAGGGTGCGGCGCTGTGTGGTAGCACTCTCTCCTCTCTACCTCCCTATCACCTATTGCTGCCTGAGTTACTCCCCTTTTGGCTTCATACAATGATGCCGCCTCCTGGATCCTCAAATCCAGGGGAAGCAGACCAGTCAGCAACAGGGCTGAGTTCAGGGATACCGTCCTGTACGCTTTGCAGATCTTCTGTGCGAAGACTCTCTGCAATGAACCCAGTTGACTTTGGATTCCCAACTTCTTTGTTGCCGGAGCCCATACGCTGGAAGCGTACATCACAATGGGCTCTATCACTGCCATGTATATTGTCCTGATGATCTCCGGTCGCAAACCCCAGTTAATTTTGGCTGCTCTCGACAACTGCTTGTAGATGCTGAAGGCCTTTCTACAAGTGTCGAGGACATGTTGACCAAAAGTTAGTTTCTTATCTATTGTCAACCCTAAAATCTTTATTTCATCTGAGAGGGCAATGTCAACCCCGCCCATACGCAGGAGCGGAAGGTCATATTTTAACTTTCTTGTCATCACCATAGCTTTTGTTTTATGAGGTGCGAATTTCAGTTTATTTTGCTGACCCCACTCCTGCACATAGGCGAGTGCGGCATTGGCCTCATACTCTATTTCTTGAGCAGTGTTGCCGGAGAACATCAGGACAATGTCATCTGCGAAGGCTTGACAACAAATGCCTCTGCTCTCAAGTCCATCCAGCAGTGGGTTGAGTAGCAAGTTCCAGAAGGTTGGTCCTCCTATGGATCCCTGAACGCAGCCCTTTGTGGTCCTCTTCTCGTGCTGCACACCCGCGTATCTGACCAGCACCTGCCGGTCTTTGAGGTAACTGTCTATCAGTTTACGCAGGTTTACAGGGCAGTTGTGTTCCGCCAACCTGCACTTTATTGCCGGCCACCAAGCACTATCGAAGGCTCCCTCTATGTCCAACGAGACCATTGTTATTAATTTCTTCTGTTGAATTGCTTTGTCAATGTATTTCATTAGGTCATAGAGGGAGTCTTCTGTACTTTTTTGTGGCATGAAACCATATTGGCGGATGTTCATGCTAGGGAGAGTGTGCCACTTTACTCTTCTTATAATAATCTTTTCCAAGATTTTTCCCATTACTGGGAGCAAACCAATGGGTCTGTAGGACTTCGGCGTTGTGTAGTCAGTTTTTCCTGGCTTCCTGAGGATCACCACTACCGCCTTCTTCCAGAGTATAGGAAAGTGTGCTAGTTGCAGACATTTATTAATTATCTCAGCGAACAGCTCTGGATGGTGGTCAATCGCTCTTTCGCATATATCTGACGTTAAGCCATCTTGTCCGGGCGCTTTCTTTGGGTTGAAACTAGCGGCTGCATATTTGATTTCCTCCATTGTAAATGGAGGATCTATCACATCAGTGTCTGATCCTTCATTTATCTTCGAGGCCTTTTCTCTTGTTTGCCGATGTCCCTCGTTGTCATCCTCAGGCTTGTCTTCCGGATAAAATGTTTCGGCGAGCATTTCTGCAGACTCTTTCTGACTGGCTTCCCTTCCGTCCTTGATTAGTGGAACATCTTCCTGTCTTTTCTTTGTTCTAGCTATGACCCGATATATACCGTCCCACATGGTCTCTCTTTCTTGTTTCCCACAAAACTCTTTCCAACTTTCTATCTGTGCTTTTTTGGCTGCCGTTTCGTACTCTTCTTTTGCCTTTAGGTACTGTTCAACCACCCAATCTCTCCGGACTGGCGCAGCGCAGGATACACGGCGCTTTTTCTTTGTCATTTCTTTCTTGAGCCTGGCAAGTTCGTCGTTCCACCATGGAAATCTGATCTTAGTTTTCTTTTTAATTGTAGGTATACTGGCTTTGCTGGCTTCTATTATGATGTTTGTGTACTCTTCTATTTCCTTTTCTAGCGTTTCTGTATTGTTTATTCTTTTAATGCGGTCTATATCCATTTTGTTATTTGTAAATCTTTCTGTAAGCTCCTCTCTAAATGTAGTCCAGTCTGCCTTTTTTGTTTTGTATATCCTAGTGGTCCTTTCTATATCAGTTCCTTCAGATTTCTCCATTTTTACGGTGAAGACAATTGCATTATGGTCCGAACTTGTCAGGCTCTTATCAATTTTCCACCCCTCTACGTACGCGAGAAGGTCGGCTGAGCAGAGTGTGACATCGACATGACTCTTGTACCTTTTTCCTCCTCTCAGAGTATCGAAAGTCGGCTCCGTCCCCTCGTTTAGAATTTGGAGATCCAGTTCATTAATCATTCCCATCATTTCTTGTCCTCTATGATTATCCCTTTCACTCCCCCATCCTGTGTTCCAAGCATTCACGTCTCCCCCTATAATTAATTTACCAACGCACAACTCTGCAGCAACTTTTTTGATGTGTTCTAGATATGGGTCGATAGGTTTGTAGTCCTCTAGATATACCGAGATCACCCCGATCTCCCAGGATCTTGTTTTGAGTCGTACCACAGCTACATTTTCTGTTGTAAGTGATGGGCACGGGATGACGTCAATTTTACTATCGAAGACGACTATTGCAGCTTTGTTTACGTCTTCCCCCCCTTTGGTACACTGGAATACTCGGGCTCCCGGGTAATCCCGCATACTTCCCACCCCCCCGACATAAGGTTCCTGTACCAGCGCAAAGCTCACTTTTCTTTGTCCTGCTTCTATTATCAATTCTTGAGTAGCTAATTCCTTTTTCATGAGGTTTGCTTGTATAAACTTGTATGCTTTTGCGCTGGGGCGATCGTTGTGCTGCCTATTTTCGTTGTGCTCTTTTGTTTCTGTTGTCACCACCTTAGCAATACGCAATTGTGGCCCTGGCCAACGCCTCCCACCTCCTCCTGACTGTGCATTCCGAGCTAAAGGCATTATGCTCATTTGTGTCTATTTTTGAATGCGTGCAATTGCAGCAGGACGGAGGTGCGCCTGCGAGCCACAACTCGCATTCCGTTCTCATGTGAGGTCCCCCACAATGGCTACACTTCTCAACAGTTTCTTTGCAGAAGCGTCGTCCGTGTCCATAGCCTAAGCACATAGAACACTGTATTAGGGGCGATTGGTCTTCGACCCTCACTCTTTGCAGGTCTATGTGGACTGATTCTGCGCTTGTTAGATTCTGCCACAGCTTGGGGGATACCCTCATTATAATGTGACTAGTATGGGGGTTCCGCGTTTTCCTTCTATACTTTATTTCCATTCGGTCGTCCTGCATATCAACGTTCTCAAAAATGTTTACATTTTGTTTTCTAAGCGCGCTGGTAATGTCTTCATCGGTATTGTATTGTAGTACGTCTCTCAGGACTACTAGCGGATCTTTATTTTTTATCTCCTCTACTTTAAGATGTTCTGCTCTTTTCAATTTCTCTTTAATTTTGTCCCTTTCCATAACTGTCCTGCATCCTATTATTACCTTTCTATCCTTTGCCTTTCTGATCCTGTCCACTTTCACCCCTCCCTCTTTTGCATTCACGGTCTTTCTTATTTTTTCTAGGACTTCTTCGCCCGTGTCTATTTCATTTTCAGATGTTACTGCCAGTGAGTGTAAAGCGTTTTGATCAGGAGTTTTTCTCCTTGGGTTAGGTTAGGTTAGGTTAGGTTAGGTTAGGTTAGGTTAGGTTAGGTTAGGTTAGGTTAGGTTAGGTTAGGTTAGGTTAGGTTAGGTTAGGTTAGGTTAGGTTAGGTTAGGTTAGGTTAGGTTAGGTTAGGTTAGGTTAGGTTAGGTTAGGTTAGGTTAGGTTAGGTTAGGTTAGGTTAGGTTAGGTTAGGTTAGGTTAGGTTAGGTTAGGTTAGGTTAGGTTAGGTTAGGTTAGGTTAGGTTAGGTTAGGTTAGGTTAGGTTAGGTTAGGTTAGGTTAGGTTAGGTTAGGTTAGGTTAGGTTAGGTTAGGTTAGGTTAGGTTAGGTTAGGTTAGGTTAGGTTAGGTTAGGTTAGGTTAGGTTAGGTTAGGTTAGGTTAGGTTAGGTTAGGTTAGGTTAGGTTAGGTTAGGTTAGGTTAGGTTAGGTTAGGTTAGGTTAGGTTAGGTTAGGTTAGGTTAGGTTAGGTTAGGTTAGGTTAGGTTAGGTTAGGTTAGGTTAGGTTAGGTTAGGTTAGGTTAGGTTAGGTTAGGTTAGGTTAGGTTAGGTTAGGTTAGGTTAGGTTAGGTTAGGTTAGGTTAGGTTAGGTTAGGTTAGGTTAGGTTAGGTTAGGTTAGGTTAGGTTAGGTTAGGTTAGGTTAGGTTAGGTTAGGTTAGGTTAGGTTAGGTTAGGTTAGGTTAGGTTAGGTTAGGTTAGGTTAGGTTAGGTTAGGTTAGGTTAGGTTAGGTTAGGTTAGGTTAGGTTAGGTTAGGTTAGGTTAGGTTAGGTTAGGTTAGGTTAGGTTAGGTTAGGTTAGGTTAGGTTAGGTTAGGTTAGGTTAGGTTAGGTTAGGTTAGGTTAGGTTAGGTTAGGTTAGGTTAGGTTAGGTTAGGTTAGGTTAGGTTAGGTTAGGTTAGGTTAGGTTAGGTTAGGTTAGGTTAGGTTAGGTTAGGTTAGGTTAGGTTAGGTTAGGTTAGGTTAGGTTAGGTTAGGTTAGGTTAGGTTAGGTTAGGTTAGGTTAGGTTAGGTTAGGTTAGGTTAGGTTAGGTTAGGTTAGGTTAGGTTAGGTTAGGTTAGGTTAGGTTAGGTTAGGTTAGGTTAGGTTAGGTTAGGTTAGGTTAGGTTAGGTTAGGTTAGGTTAGGTTAGGTTAGGTTAGGTTAGGTTAGGTTAGGTTAGGTTAGGTTAGGTTAGGTTAGGTTAGGTTAGGTTAGGTTAGGTTAGGTTAGGTTAGGTTAGGTTAGGTTAGGTTAGGTTAGGTTAGGTTAGGTTAGGTTAGGTTAGGTTAGGTTAGGTTAGGTTAGGTTAGGTTAGGTTAGGTTAGGTTAGGTTAGGTTAGGTTAGGTTAGGTTAGGTTAGGTTAGGTTAGGTTAGGTTAGGTTAGGTTAGGTTAGGTTAGGTTAGGTTAGGTTAGGTTAGGTTAGGTTAGGTTAGGTTAGGTTAGGTTAGGTTAGGTTAGGTTAGGTTAGGTTAGGTTAGGTTAGGTTAGGTTAGGTTAGGTTAGGTTAGGTTAGGTTAGGTTAGGTTAGGTTAGGTTAGGTTAGGTTAGGTTAGGTTAGGTTAGGTTAGGTTAGGTTAGGTTAGGTTAGGTTAGGTTAGGTTAGGTTAGGTTAGGTTAGGTTAGGTTAGGTTAGGTTAGGTTAGGTTAGGTTAGGTTAGGTTAGGTTAGGTTAGGTTAGGTTAGGTTAGGTTAGGTTAGGTTAGGTTAGGTTAGGTTAGGTTAGGTTAGGTTAGGTTAGGTTAGGTTAGGTTAGGTTAGGTTAGGTTAGGTTAGGTTAGGTTAGGTTAGGTTAGGTTAGGTTAGGTTAGGTTAGGTTAGGTTAGGTTAGGTTAGGTTAGGTTAGGTTAGGTTAGGTTAGGTTAGGTTAGGTTAGGTTAGGTTAGGTTAGGTTAGGTTAGGTTAGGTTAGGTTAGGTTAGGTTAGGTTAGGTTAGGTTAGGTTAGGTTAGGTTAGGTTAGGTTAGGTTAGGTTAGGTTAGGTTAGGTTAGGTTAGGTTAGGTTAGGTTAGGTTAGGTTAGGTTAGGTTAGGTTAGGTTAGGTTAGGTTAGGTTAGGTTAGGTTAGGTTAGGTTAGGTTAGGTTAGGTTAGGTTAGGTTAGGTTAGGTTAGGTTAGGTTAGGTTAGGTTAGGTTAGGTTAGGTTAGGTTAGGTTAGGTTAGGTTAGGTTAGGTTAGGTTAGGTTAGGTTAGGTTAGGTTAGGTTAGGTTAGGTTAGGTTAGGTTAGGTTAGGTTAGGTTAGGTTAGGTTAGGTTAGGTTAGGTTAGGTTAGGTTAGGTTAGGTTAGGTTAGGTTAGGTTAGGTTAGGTTAGGTTAGGTTAGGTTAGGTTAGGTTAGGTTAGGTTAGGTTAGGTTAGGTTAGGTTAGGTTAGGTTAGGTTAGGTTAGGTTAGGTTAGGTTAGGTTAGGTTAGGTTAGGTTAGGTTAGGTTAGGTTAGGTTAGGTTAGGTTAGGTTAGGTTAGGTTAGGTTAGGTTAGGTTAGGTTAGGTTAGGTTAGGTTAGGTTAGGTTAGGTTAGGTTAGGTTAGGTTAGGTTAGGTTAGGTTAGGTTAGGTTAGGTTAGGTTAGGTTAGGTTAGGTTAGGTTAGGTTAGGTTAGGTTAGGTTAGGTTAGGTTAGGTTAGGTTAGGTTAGGTTAGGTTAGGTTAGGTTAGGTTAGGTTAGGTTAGGTTAGGTTAGGTTAGGTTAGGTTAGGTTAGGTTAGGTTAGGTTAGGTTAGGTTAGGTTAGGTTAGGTTAGGTTAGGTTAGGTTAGGTTAGGTTAGGTTAGGTTAGGTTAGGTTAGGTTAGGTTAGGTTAGGTTAGGTTAGGTTAGGTTAGGTTAGGTTAGGTTAGGTTAGGTTAGGTTAGGTTAGGTTAGGTTAGGTTAGGTTAGGTTAGGTTAGGTTAGGTTAGGTTAGGTTAGGTTAGGTTAGGTTAGGTTAGGTTAGGTTAGGTTAGGTTAGGTTAGGTTAGGTTAGGTTAGGTTAGGTTAGGTTAGGTTAGGTTAGGTTAGGTTAGGTTAGGTTAGGTTAGGTTAGGTTAGGTTAGGTTAGGTTAGGTTAGGTTAGGTTAGGTTAGGTTAGGTTAGGTTAGGTTAGGTTAGGTTAGGTTAGGTTAGGTTAGGTTAGGTTAGGTTAGGTTAGGTTAGGTTAGGTTAGGTTAGGTTAGGTTAGGTTAGGTTAGGTTAGGTTAGGTTAGGTTAGGTTAGGTTAGGTTAGGTTAGGTTAGGTTAGGTTAGGTTAGGT
>OX376333.1:25000-27500 GCA_947369225.1 Hofmannophila pseudospretella | reverse complement strand
TTAGGTTAGGTTAGGTTAGGTTAGGTTAGGTTAGGTTAGGTTAGGTTAGGTTAGGTTAGGTTAGGTTAGGTTAGGTTAGGTTAGGTTAGGTTAGGTTAGGTTAGGTTAGGTTAGGTTAGGTTAGGTTAGGTTAGGTTAGGTTAGGTTAGGTTAGGTTAGGTTAGGTTAGGTTAGGTTAGGTTAGGTTAGGTTAGGTTAGGTTAGGTTAGGTTAGGTTAGGTTAGGTTAGGTTAGGTTAGGTTAGGTTAGGTTAGGTTAGGTTAGGTTAGGTTAGGTTAGGTTAGGTTAGGTTAGGTTAGGTTAGGTTAGGTTAGGTTAGGTTAGGTTAGGTTAGGTTAGGTTAGGTTAGGTTAGGTTAGGTTAGGTTAGGTTAGGTTAGGTTAGGTTAGGTTAGGTTAGGTTAGGTTAGGTTAGGTTAGGTTAGGTTAGGTTAGGTTAGGTTAGGTTAGGTTAGGTTAGGTTAGGTTAGGTTAGGTTAGGTTAGGTTAGGTTAGGTTAGGTTAGGTTAGGTTAGGTTAGGTTAGGTTAGGTTAGGTTAGGTTAGGTTAGGTTAGGTTAGGTTAGGTTAGGTTAGGTTAGGTTAGGTTAGGTTAGGTTAGGTTAGGTTAGGTTAGGTTAGGTTAGGTTAGGTTAGGTTAGGTTAGGTTAGGTTAGGTTAGGTTAGGTTAGGTTAGGTTAGGTTAGGTTAGGTTAGGTTAGGTTAGGTTAGGTTAGGTTAGGTTAGGTTAGGTTAGGTTAGGTTAGGTTAGGTTAGGTTAGGTTAGGTTAGGTTAGGTTAGGTTAGGTTAGGTTAGGTTAGGTTAGGTTAGGTTAGGTTAGGTTAGGTTAGGTTAGGTTAGGTTAGGTTAGGTTAGGTTAGGTTAGGTTAGGTTAGGTTAGGTTAGGTTAGGTTAGGTTAGGTTAGGTTAGGTTAGGTTAGGTTAGGTTAGGTTAGGTTAGGTTAGGTTAGGTTAGGTTAGGTTAGGTTAGGTTAGGTTAGGTTAGGTTAGGTTAGGTTAGGTTAGGTTAGGTTAGGTTAGGTTAGGTTAGGTTAGGTTAGGTTAGGTTAGGTTAGGTTAGGTTAGGTTAGGTTAGGTTAGGTTAGGTTAGGTTAGGTTAGGTTAGGTTAGGTTAGGTTAGGTTAGGTTAGGTTAGGTTAGGTTAGGTTAGGTTAGGTTAGGTTAGGTTAGGTTAGGTTAGGTTAGGTTAGGTTAGGTTAGGTTAGGTTAGGTTAGGTTAGGTTAGGTTAGGTTAGGTTAGGTTAGGTTAGGTTAGGTTAGGTTAGGTTAGGTTAGGTTAGGTTAGGTTAGGTTAGGTTAGGTTAGGTTAGGTTAGGTTAGGTTAGGTTAGGTTAGGTTAGGTTAGGTTAGGTTAGGTTAGGTTAGGTTAGGTTAGGTTAGGTTAGGTTAGGTTAGGTTAGGTTAGGTTAGGTTAGGTTAGGTTAGGTTAGGTTAGGTTAGGTTAGGTTAGGTTAGGTTAGGTTAGGTTAGGTTAGGTTAGGTTAGGTTAGGTTAGGTTAGGTTAGGTTAGGTTAGGTTAGGTTAGGTTAGGTTAGGTTAGGTTAGGTTAGGTTAGGTTAGGTTAGGTTAGGTTAGGTTAGGTTAGGTTAGGTTAGGTTAGGTTAGGTTAGGTTAGGTTAGGTTAGGTTAGGTTAGGTTAGGTTAGGTTAGGTTAGGTTAGGTTAGGTTAGGTTAGGTTAGGTTAGGTTAGGTTAGGTTAGGTTAGGTTAGGTTAGGTTAGGTTAGGTTAGGTTAGGTTAGGTTAGGTTAGGTTAGGTTAGGTTAGGTTAGGTTAGGTTAGGTTAGGTTAGGTTAGGTTAGGTTAGGTTAGGTTAGGTTAGGTTAGGTTAGGTTAGGTTAGGTTAGGTTAGGTTAGGTTAGGTTAGGTTAGGTTAGGTTAGGTTAGGTTAGGTTAGGTTAGGTTAGGTTAGGTTAGGTTAGGTTAGGTTAGGTTAGGTTAGGTTAGGTTAGGTTAGGTTAGGTTAGGTTAGGTTAGGTTAGGTTAGGTTAGGTTAGGTTAGGTTAGGTTAGGTTAGGTTAGGTTAGGTTAGGTTAGGTTAGGTTAGGTTAGGTTAGGTTAGGTTAGGTTAGGTTAGGTTAGGTTAGGTTAGGTTAGGTTAGGTTAGGTTAGGTTAGGTTAGGTTAGGTTAGGTTAGGTTAGGTTAGGTTAGGTTAGGTTAGGTTAGGTTAGGTTAGGTTAGGTTAGGTTAGGTTAGGTTAGGTTAGGTTAGGTTAGGTTAGGTTAGGTTAGGTTAGGTTAGGTTAGGTTAGGTTAGGTTAGGTTAGGTTAGGTTAGGTTAGGTTAGGTTAGGTTAGGTTAGGTTAGGTTAGGTTAGGTTAGGTTAGGTTAGGTTAGGTTAGGTTAGGTTAGGTTAGGTTAGGTTAGGTTAGGTTAGGTTAGGTTAGGTTAGGTTAGGTTAGGTTAGGTTAGGTTAGGTTAGGTTAGGTTAGGTTAGGTTAGGTTAGGTTAGGTTAGGTTAGGTTAGGTTAGGTTAGGTTAGGTTAGGTTAGGTTAGGTTAGG
>OX376333.1:0-20000 GCA_947369225.1 Hofmannophila pseudospretella | reverse complement strand
CGTATAATGAGGCCGCCTCGCGAACTCGGAGGTCAAGAGGGAGCATACCAGCCAAGATCAACGCCGAATTCAGAGAGACCGTTCGGTAGGCCTTGCACAGTTTTTGAGCAAAGCCGCGTTGTGTTGCTTTGAGTTGTTTAACAATTCCCAGTTTCTTGGCAGCTGGCGCCCACACGCTGGCGGCATACAGAATAATCGGCTCCACGGTAGCCACATAAATCGTCCTGATCACTTCTGGGTGGAGTCCCCAACTAGTCTTTGCGGCTCTTGTAAGTTGTTTATAGACTGCTATGGCTTTGCTACATATATTGGATACATGAGCATTGAAAGTGAGTTTGTCATCTATTGTGACTCCTAGGATCTTAATGTCCCTTGACGTGCCAATGCCGACCCCGCCCATACTCAGGCGTGGGGTGTCGTATTTAAGTTTCCTCGTAATTACCATCGCTTTTGTTTTGTGAGGTGCGAATTTTAACTTGTTTCTGACACCCCACGCCCGAACATACTCGAGGGCAGCATTGGCTCGTGTCTGGACTTCTTCGGCTGTCCACCCATCAGTGATCAGGACGACATCGTCCGCGAATGCCTGCACGTAGTCCCCTCTGTCCTGCAAACCTTTTAACAAGGGGTCCAATAGAAGGTTCCACAAGATCGGACCACCTATGGATCCCTGGACGCAGCCCTTAGCAGTTGGCTTACAATATTCTTCGCCCGCGTAGCGCACCCTGACCCGTCTGTTGCTGAGGTAGCTGTCGATTACTCGCCTCAAATTGATTGGACACTTTTCCTCAGCCAGTCGGACTCTGATAGCTGGCCACCATGCGCTGTCGAAGGCTCCCTCTATATCCAGAGATACAAGTACAATAATTTTCTTACAATCTAATTTGTGTCTTATATGCTGTGTCAGGGTATAGAGGGAGTCCTCGGTGCTTTTTTGGGGCATGAAGCCGTACTGGCAAGTACTCATCCTTGGAAGTAAGTAGAATTTGAGGCGGGCAACCAGCATCTTTTCGTAGATTTTCCCCAAAATAGGGAGTAGACCTATCGGTCTGTACGATTTCGGGGTTGTATAACTATCTTTACCCGGCTTTCTTAGTATAACCACAGTCGCAACCTTCCAGGATTCAGGAAAGTATTGGTGGGCCAAACATTTATTCAATATTGCCAAGAAGAGGTGCGGGTCACCTGCAATTGCCCCACAACATATGTCAGCCGTAAGACCGTCTATGCCAGGTGCCTTTTTGGGGTTAAAGGACTCACTTGCTCTCTTCAATTCTGGGAGTGTAAATTGTGGGTCGTATGGCTCGTCCTGATCTTCGTTATTTACTTTATCAGCCACTTTTCTTATCTGCTGATGTTGGCTATTATCGCCGTCCTCAAGATCTTCAGCATAGAAGGTATCCGCTAGAAGTTTTGCTGAGTTTCTAGAATCCAGGACCACCCCCTCCGTTTCCAATGGCATATCCTCCTCTCTTCTTCTAGTTCTTCCTATAACCCTATAGATCCCTTCCCATACCCCTTCCCTGTCCTGTTTCTTGCAAAAGTCCTTCCAGCTTTCAACTTGCGCCCTCATAACTTCCATCTCGTATATTTCTTTTTGTTTCAGGTATTCTTCAACAGCCTTCGCTCTACGGACCGGTGCAGCATTCCTGATCCTGCGTTTCTTCGTGGCCACTTCTTTCTTCATCGTCGCGAGTTCTTCGGACCACCACGGAAAGGTAAGTTTTTCTTTATTTTTCTTTTTAGGTATCGCATGGGTACAAGCCTCAACTATTGTTTTGGTGTAATTCTCTACAGCTATGTCTATTTCCTTTATGTTACTTATTTTATCTATTTCTGCTATATTTAAATTATTTTTGATTTTAAGTTGATTTAATTTTTCATAGAAGTTATGCCAATTTGCCTTTTTTGTGTTGAATAATCTTGTTGTACGGCTTATACTTGTCCCTTTGGCCTTTTGTAATCTAATATTGAAAATAATTCCGTTATGATCCGAGCCCGTGAGATATTGGTCCACCCTCCAGTTGTCTACCAGGTCCAGCATATTCGTCGAGCAGGCTGTGACATCTACGTGGCTTTTGTATTCTTTGTTCCCTCTTATGGTGTCGAAGGTTGGGATAGTTCCCTGGTTGAGCACATGAAGGTTCAGTTCGTCAAGCACAGCAATCATGTCTTCCCCTCGTCGGTCTATTTGAGGGCTGCCCCACCAATTACTTTTAGCATTGGCATCCCCCCCTATTACCAATCTCTTTCCATCTATTTCGTCTTCTATTTTCCTCAGATGCTCCAGGTATGGACCGATGGGCTTGTCCGGTTCGAAATAGTATGAGACCAAGGTAATCTTCCAGGCTTCAGTTTGGACTCCTACCACTACGATGTTATTGGTGGTAAGTTGCGGGTACTGTTGGATATCAAGATCTTGGTCAAAAATTACAATTGCAGCTTTAACTGTCCCCTCTCCTGTACTGGTGTTCTGGAAGACTCTCATACCTTGATGACCTCTCATACTTTTCTCCCCACCCACATATGGTTCCTGAAGTAGAGCTGCAGCAACTCCACGTTTCCCGGACTCTATTAAGAGTTCGTTAGTTGCTAATTTCTTCCTTTGGAGATTGGCTTGAATAAGTTGGTAGGGAGGGGTTTGTTCATTTGGGACCACTTTAGCAATAGGCCACAGCTGATCGGGCTATCATGTCCCATTTTTGCCTGATCGGGCAGTCTTGGCTAAAGGCATTGTGTTGGTCCTGTTCCATTTTAGACTTTGTGCAGTTTCGGCAGGAGGGCGCTCCTTGCGCCAACCAGATCTCACATTCTGTCCTCATATGAGGACCACCACAGTGACTGCACAAATCTACGGCTTCTTTACAGAACCTTCTGCCGTGGCCGAAGCCGAGACAGCGTGTGCATTGGACCAGAGGGGATTGGTCCGCCACCTTTATGCTTTGGAGGTCAATGTGAAGTGCTCCTGCCTCTAAGGCTCTACTCCATATCTCGGGCGAACAGGTGACTATGATGTGCCCAGTGTGGGGATTTCTGGCCCTCCTTCTGTATTTTACTTGGAGACGGTCATCTTCACCGCCGAGGTCGCGAAAAACTTCTCGGTTCTGGTTCCTCATTGCCTTAATGACGTCCTCGTCGCTGTGGATCAGTAGGACGTCCCTAAGGACGAGGAGTGGATCCTTGTTCTTCACCTCCTCGACGGTGAGTTGCCCTCCTGCAGTTGCCAGTCTTTCTCTTACCTTATCCCTTTCCTGCTTCGTCTTACATCCCATGACTATTTTCCTATCTTTTGCTTTTCTTACTTTCTCTATTTTTACCCATCCTTCTTTAGCGTCTACCGCTTGTCGAACCTTTTGTAGTACTTCTTCTCCTGTTTCATTTTCGTCCTTCGAAGTCACTATTATTGAGTGTAGCGTGCTATGTCCGGGTAAAACTCTTCCGGGCTTGGCCGCCACTACTTCCGCATAGGTCGTCCTTTCCAGCGTTTCCTTCTGTCTTTCAAGCGAGTCCTTTAGTTCATCTATCTTCTTGCCGTTTTCCAGCAAAAGCTTTGTGTTCTCCTCTATTCTGGAGATAAGGAGATCGTCATTTCTGTTCGCTTTTGTCTCTGTTTCCTTTGTACTTTCCTCTTTCGCTCCTGTCGTGCTTTCCTTCAGCTCTTTTTCTACTTCTTTAACTAGTTGATACAGCCTATCTACGGCCTGTATCATGTCTGTTTTAAGTTCAGTTTTTAAATTTCTTGAGCTGTTCAAACAGTACTTAGCCTTATGGAGACAGGCCCTGGCCTCGGCCGTGCGGTCGGCATATGTCTTTGGTGAGGAAACAAGAGGCGTCTTGGGTGATTTATCCAATGTTAATGTTCTATTGTTCACCTTTGTAGGCTGTGACAGGGCCATCTTAGCCCTTTTAGGTTGCTCTGTCTGGTTTGTTTTGGTGGGTTGTAAGGGTGAGTGAGGGGCGTCAAATTCCCCAGCCTCCCAGACGTCAATACTTTTCCTAACACTGGAATGCTGCGCTAACTGTGTCGGCGGCGATGCCTGTGTTTCGCGGTCCTTATTTTGTTTGGCTGGAGTCCTTCCCAGATACATCACGTCAAGGTACGCGTCAAACGTCTAAAATTACGATTAAGAAGTTGTAAAGGGACTTCTTAAGTCGGTGTAAATATAATTCTAAAACTAAATAAAATATATAAAAAATAAAATTTCTTTTCGTTTCAGGTCCTGCTGCAGCCACGCCGAGTGTCAGCGGGTACGAAGTCTCCGAGTCTACGGTCTACAGCTGTCCACCCTGGTCACAACTCTACGTAGAGTAGGTTCAGGGGGTTTGTTCGGTGGCTCTCCTTTCGGCGATCACAAGCCAACCGCTACCCCAAAAGGGGGTGGGGACTAGTTGTCAACTTTTTTGAAACTCTATTTCGGCTCTAGGTAGAGCCTATCTATATACACCGCCGAAAGGATCCACAAATGCCCTTGTGTCACGAAGAAACCGCGTTGAAATCGGAGCACGGGGTCCGGAGATATCCGGCCTTTAGATTTTCCAATATGGCGGACAAAATGGCCGCCAAATTTAAAACCGTCGTAGCTCCGTCAATAATGGCCCGATTCTCACGCGGTTTCCGCTAATCTTTAAGGGCTGTTAAAATCTGCCGAACAGGCAGATAAAAAATAAATAAAATATTCCCCGTGATTTACCCAAAAATGGGGGGGGGTCCTAAAACTACCTTATATCTACTTACGTCTAACACAATATATTTACAAAAAGTAACAAGTCTGCCGCGCTATCCCCTCCCGAACCCTATTTTCCCCCCCCTCCCTCGATAGGGGTAAAGTATTTTACAAAAGTTGTAGCCCTCGGGTGACTACGTTAATTATCGAAAACCCCGTCCAAATCAGCCTAATAGGTCCCGAGATATTGATTTTATAAATTTTTTTGAATTTTTGTGTTACGTGATTTGAAACCGAAAATGACCCCCCCGAATTTTGAAGATAAGATTTTGGTTTTTTAGCACACTTGCAAGTTAGGGGAGAAAAATAGATTCCACGGTCGCAGAACCGAGCCAGCACCCCTATGTCTTTAATAAACAACCCTTACGTATACACAAAGTTGTAATGCGGCTGCGAAAATTTTTCGCAAAACTAACACCACATATATTTATGACATTATTTTAAAGGAAAAATCTATTGATATCACTGAATTGTTCTAAATGTGTCCTATTATTTTACAAACTAAAGTCGCTGGGGGGTCGTCGCTTTAGTTTTTAAGAAAAGTTCTGTTTCCCAGGACATGAAATTTTCGGCAGGTGCACTTAGCTTGGTCCTTGATATCTCCGCGGAGAATTGTCCAAATTCGCTGCCGAAAATTGCACTGTGCTGAGCTCCGTCGTCCGCTCCCGGCTGCGTCCTCAGATTTTGTCCCCGACGTCCCGAACAGGGAGCACGTGGACACGTGGTCGGGGGTGGTTCCTGGATATCTCCGGACTGCGTGATCCAAAAAATCCGAAATTTTTCAGGATTGTGGCCGGCCCGGAGACGCCTCGATACACAGTTGAAAAGGATGGGGGTACCGATCGTTTTCCGGCACCACACTCAATTTTGTGTGTGAAAATTTGGTGGTAAACGGTTTTTTAGCTGTAATTCCTCCGGGAATGAACCGATTCACAACGCACAACACCACACTGTTTGTCTCACAATTGCACATATGTTCACAAAATTTTGCAAAGATCCGAGCACTTTTTCACTTTTTTGCAATTTTTAAGCGCGGAGTCGCTTCAAATTGCTTCCGTTCGCTGCGGGGGGCGCAGCGCGACTGGGTTAGGTTAGGTTAGGTTAGGTTAGGTTAGGTTAGGTTAGGTTAGGTTAGGTTAGGTTAGGTTAGGTTAGGTTAGGTTAGGTTAGGTTAGGTTAGGTTAGGTTAGGTTAGGTTAGGTTAGGTTAGGTTAGGTTAGGTTAGGTTAGGTTAGGTTAGGTTAGGTTAGGTTAGGTTAGGTTAGGTTAGGTTAGGTTAGGTTAGGTTAGGTTAGGTTAGGTTAGGTTAGGTTAGGTTAGGTTAGGTTAGGTTAGGTTAGGTTAGGTTAGGTTAGGTTAGGTTAGGTTAGGTTAGGTTAGGTTAGGTTAGGTTAGGTTAGGTTAGGTTAGGTTAGGTTAGGTTAGGTTAGGTTAGGTTAGGTTAGGTTAGGTTAGGTTAGGTTAGGTTAGGTTAGGTTAGGTTAGGTTAGGTTAGGTTAGGTTAGGTTAGGTTAGGTTAGGTTAGGTTAGGTTAGGTTAGGTTAGGTTAGGTTAGGTTAGGTTAGGTTAGGTTAGGTTAGGTTAGGTTAGGTTAGGTTAGGTTAGGTTAGGTTAGGTTAGGTTAGGTTAGGTTAGGTTAGGTTAGGTTAGGTTAGGTTAGGTTAGGTTAGGTTAGGTTAGGTTAGGTTAGGTTAGGTTAGGTTAGGTTAGGTTAGGTTAGGTTAGGTTAGGTTAGGTTAGGTTAGGTTAGGTTAGGTTAGGTTAGGTTAGGTTAGGTTAGGTTAGGTTAGGTTAGGTTAGGTTAGGTTAGGTTAGGTTAGGTTAGGTTAGGTTAGGTTAGGTTAGGTTAGGTTAGGTTAGGTTAGGTTAGGTTAGGTTAGGTTAGGTTAGGTTAGGTTAGGTTAGGTTAGGTTAGGTTAGGTTAGGTTAGGTTAGGTTAGGTTAGGTTAGGTTAGGTTAGGTTAGGTTAGGTTAGGTTAGGTTAGGTTAGGTTAGGTTAGGTTAGGTTAGGTTAGGTTAGGTTAGGTTAGGTTAGGTTAGGTTAGGTTAGGTTAGGTTAGGTTAGGTTAGGTTAGGTTAGGTTAGGTTAGGTTAGGTTAGGTTAGGTTAGGTTAGGTTAGGTTAGGTTAGGTTAGGTTAGGTTAGGTTAGGTTAGGTTAGGTTAGGTTAGGTTAGGTTAGGTTAGGTTAGGTTAGGTTAGGTTAGGTTAGGTTAGGTTAGGTTAGGTTAGGTTAGGTTAGGTTAGGTTAGGTTAGGTTAGGTTAGGTTAGGTTAGGTTAGGTTAGGTTAGGTTAGGTTAGGTTAGGTTAGGTTAGGTTAGGTTAGGTTAGGTTAGGTTAGGTTAGGTTAGGTTAGGTTAGGTTAGGTTAGGTTAGGTTAGGTTAGGTTAGGTTAGGTTAGGTTAGGTTAGGTTAGGTTAGGTTAGGTTAGGTTAGGTTAGGTTAGGTTAGGTTAGGTTAGGTTAGGTTAGGTTAGGTTAGGTTAGGTTAGGTTAGGTTAGGTTAGGTTAGGTTAGGTTAGGTTAGGTTAGGTTAGGTTAGGTTAGGTTAGGTTAGGTTAGGTTAGGTTAGGTTAGGTTAGGTTAGGTTAGGTTAGGTTAGGTTAGGTTAGGTTAGGTTAGGTTAGGTTAGGTTAGGTTAGGTTAGGTTAGGTTAGGTTAGGTTAGGTTAGGTTAGGTTAGGTTAGGTTAGGTTAGGTTAGGTTAGGTTAGGTTAGGTTAGGTTAGGTTAGGTTAGGTTAGGTTAGGTTAGGTTAGGTTAGGTTAGGTTAGGTTAGGTTAGGTTAGGTTAGGTTAGGTTAGGTTAGGTTAGGTTAGGTTAGGTTAGGTTAGGTTAGGTTAGGTTAGGTTAGGTTAGGTTAGGTTAGGTTAGGTTAGGTTAGGTTAGGTTAGGTTAGGTTAGGTTAGGTTAGGTTAGGTTAGGTTAGGTTAGGTTAGGTTAGGTTAGGTTAGGTTAGGTTAGGTTAGGTTAGGTTAGGTTAGGTTAGGTTAGGTTAGGTTAGGTTAGGTTAGGTTAGGTTAGGTTAGGTTAGGTTAGGTTAGGTTAGGTTAGGTTAGGTTAGGTTAGGTTAGGTTAGGTTAGGTTAGGTTAGGTTAGGTTAGGTTAGGTTAGGTTAGGTTAGGTTAGGTTAGGTTAGGTTAGGTTAGGTTAGGTTAGGTTAGGTTAGGTTAGGTTAGGTTAGGTTAGGTTAGGTTAGGTTAGGTTAGGTTAGGTTAGGTTAGGTTAGGTTAGGTTAGGTTAGGTTAGGTTAGGTTAGGTTAGGTTAGGTTAGGTTAGGTTAGGTTAGGTTAGGTTAGGTTAGGTTAGGTTAGGTTAGGTTAGGTTAGGTTAGGTTAGGTTAGGTTAGGTTAGGTTAGGTTAGGTTAGGTTAGGTTAGGTTAGGTTAGGTTAGGTTAGGTTAGGTTAGGTTAGGTTAGGTTAGGTTAGGTTAGGTTAGGTTAGGTTAGGTTAGGTTAGGTTAGGTTAGGTTAGGTTAGGTTAGGTTAGGTTAGGTTAGGTTAGGTTAGGTTAGGTTAGGTTAGGTTAGGTTAGGTTAGGTTAGGTTAGGTTAGGTTAGGTTAGGTTAGGTTAGGTTAGGTTAGGTTAGGTTAGGTTAGGTTAGGTTAGGTTAGGTTAGGTTAGGTTAGGTTAGGTTAGGTTAGGTTAGGTTAGGTTAGGTTAGGTTAGGTTAGGTTAGGTTAGGTTAGGTTAGGTTAGGTTAGGTTAGGTTAGGTTAGGTTAGGTTAGGTTAGGTTAGGTTAGGTTAGGTTAGGTTAGGTTAGGTTAGGTTAGGTTAGGTTAGGTTAGGTTAGGTTAGGTTAGGTTAGGTTAGGTTAGGTTAGGTTAGGTTAGGTTAGGTTAGGTTAGGTTAGGTTAGGTTAGGTTAGGTTAGGTTAGGTTAGGTTAGGTTAGGTTAGGTTAGGTTAGGTTAGGTTAGGTTAGGTTAGGTTAGGTTAGGTTAGGTTAGGTTAGGTTAGGTTAGGTTAGGTTAGGTTAGGTTAGGTTAGGTTAGGTTAGGTTAGGTTAGGTTAGGTTAGGTTAGGTTAGGTTAGGTTAGGTTAGGTTAGGTTAGGTTAGGTTAGGTTAGGTTAGGTTAGGTTAGGTTAGGTTAGGTTAGGTTAGGTTAGGTTAGGTTAGGTTAGGTTAGGTTAGGTTAGGTTAGGTTAGGTTAGGTTAGGTTAGGTTAGGTTAGGTTAGGTTAGGTTAGGTTAGGTTAGGTTAGGTTAGGTTAGGTTAGGTTAGGTTAGGTTAGGTTAGGTTAGGTTAGGTTAGGTTAGGTTAGGTTAGGTTAGGTTAGGTTAGGTTAGGTTAGGTTAGGTTAGGTTAGGTTAGGTTAGGTTAGGTTAGGTTAGGTTAGGTTAGGTTAGGTTAGGTTAGGTTAGGTTAGGTTAGGTTAGGTTAGGTTAGGTTAGGTTAGGTTAGGTTAGGTTAGGTTAGGTTAGGTTAGGTTAGGTTAGGTTAGGTTAGGTTAGGTTAGGTTAGGTTAGGTTAGGTTAGGTTAGGTTAGGTTAGGTTAGGTTAGGTTAGGTTAGGTTAGGTTAGGTTAGGTTAGGTTAGGTTAGGTTAGGTTAGGTTAGGTTAGGTTAGGTTAGGTTAGGTTAGGTTAGGTTAGGTTAGGTTAGGTTAGGTTAGGTTAGGTTAGGTTAGGTTAGGTTAGGTTAGGTTAGGTTAGGTTAGGTTAGGTTAGGTTAGGTTAGGTTAGGTTAGGTTAGGTTAGGTTAGGTTAGGTTAGGTTAGGTTAGGTTAGGTTAGGTTAGGTTAGGTTAGGTTAGGTTAGGTTAGGTTAGGTTAGGTTAGGTTAGGTTAGGTTAGGTTAGGTTAGGTTAGGTTAGGTTAGGTTAGGTTAGGTTAGGTTAGGTTAGGTTAGGTTAGGTTAGGTTAGGTTAGGTTAGGTTAGGTTAGGTTAGGTTAGGTTAGGTTAGGTTAGGTTAGGTTAGGTTAGGTTAGGTTAGGTTAGGTTAGGTTAGGTTAGGTTAGGTTAGGTTAGGTTAGGTTAGGTTAGGTTAGGTTAGGTTAGGTTAGGTTAGGTTAGGTTAGGTTAGGTTAGGTTAGGTTAGGTTAGGTTAGGTTAGGTTAGGTTAGGTTAGGTTAGGTTAGGTTAGGTTAGGTTAGGTTAGGTTAGGTTAGGTTAGGTTAGGTTAGGTTAGGTTAGGTTAGGTTAGGTTAGGTTAGGTTAGGTTAGGTTAGGTTAGGTTAGGTTAGGTTAGGTTAGGTTAGGTTAGGTTAGGTTAGGTTAGGTTAGGTTAGGTTAGGTTAGGTTAGGTTAGGTTAGGTTAGGTTAGGTTAGGTTAGGTTAGGTTAGGTTAGGTTAGGTTAGGTTAGGTTAGGTTAGGTTAGGTTAGGTTAGGTTAGGTTAGGTTAGGTTAGGTTAGGTTAGGTTAGGTTAGGTTAGGTTAGGTTAGGTTAGGTTAGGTTAGGTTAGGTTAGGTTAGGTTAGGTTAGGTTAGGTTAGGTTAGGTTAGGTTAGGTTAGGTTAGGTTAGGTTAGGTTAGGTTAGGTTAGGTTAGGTTAGGTTAGGTTAGGTTAGGTTAGGTTAGGTTAGGTTAGGTTAGGTTAGGTTAGGTTAGGTTAGGTTAGGTTAGGTTAGGTTAGGTTAGGTTAGGTTAGGTTAGGTTAGGTTAGGTTAGGTTAGGTTAGGTTAGGTTAGGTTAGGTTAGGTTAGGTTAGGTTAGGTTAGGTTAGGTTAGGTTAGGTTAGGTTAGGTTAGGTTAGGTTAGGTTAGGTTAGGTTAGGTTAGGTTAGGTTAGGTTAGGTTAGGTTAGGTTAGGTTAGGTTAGGTTAGGTTAGGTTAGGTTAGGTTAGGTTAGGTTAGGTTAGGTTAGGTTAGGTTAGGTTAGGTTAGGTTAGGTTAGGTTAGGTTAGGTTAGGTTAGGTTAGGTTAGGTTAGGTTAGGTTAGGTTAGGTTAGGTTAGGTTAGGTTAGGTTAGGTTAGGTTAGGTTAGGTTAGGTTAGGTTAGGTTAGGTTAGGTTAGGTTAGGTTAGGTTAGGTTAGGTTAGGTTAGGTTAGGTTAGGTTAGGTTAGGTTAGGTTAGGTTAGGTTAGGTTAGGTTAGGTTAGGTTAGGTTAGGTTAGGTTAGGTTAGGTTAGGTTAGGTTAGGTTAGGTTAGGTTAGGTTAGGTTAGGTTAGGTTAGGTTAGGTTAGGTTAGGTTAGGTTAGGTTAGGTTAGGTTAGGTTAGGTTAGGTTAGGTTAGGTTAGGTTAGGTTAGGTTAGGTTAGGTTAGGTTAGGTTAGGTTAGGTTAGGTTAGGTTAGGTTAGGTTAGGTTAGGTTAGGTTAGGTTAGGTTAGGTTAGGTTAGGTTAGGTTAGGTTAGGTTAGGTTAGGTTAGGTTAGGTTAGGTTAGGTTAGGTTAGGTTAGGTTAGGTTAGGTTAGGTTAGGTTAGGTTAGGTTAGGTTAGGTTAGGTTAGGTTAGGTTAGGTTAGGTTAGGTTAGGTTAGGTTAGGTTAGGTTAGGTTAGGTTAGGTTAGGTTAGGTTAGGTTAGGTTAGGTTAGGTTAGGTTAGGTTAGGTTAGGTTAGGTTAGGTTAGGTTAGGTTAGGTTAGGTTAGGTTAGGTTAGGTTAGGTTAGGTTAGGTTAGGTTAGGTTAGGTTAGGTTAGGTTAGGTTAGGTTAGGTTAGGTTAGGTTAGGTTAGGTTAGGTTAGGTTAGGTTAGGTTAGGTTAGGTTAGGTTAGGTTAGGTTAGGTTAGGTTAGGTTAGGTTAGGTTAGGTTAGGTTAGGTTAGGTTAGGTTAGGTTAGGTTAGGTTAGGTTAGGTTAGGTTAGGTTAGGTTAGGTTAGGTTAGGTTAGGTTAGGTTAGGTTAGGTTAGGTTAGGTTAGGTTAGGTTAGGTTAGGTTAGGTTAGGTTAGGTTAGGTTAGGTTAGGTTAGGTTAGGTTAGGTTAGGTTAGGTTAGGTTAGGTTAGGTTAGGTTAGGTTAGGTTAGGTTAGGTTAGGTTAGGTTAGGTTAGGTTAGGTTAGGTTAGGTTAGGTTAGGTTAGGTTAGGTTAGGTTAGGTTAGGTTAGGTTAGGTTAGGTTAGGTTAGGTTAGGTTAGGTTAGGTTAGGTTAGGTTAGGTTAGGTTAGGTTAGGTTAGGTTAGGTTAGGTTAGGTTAGGTTAGGTTAGGTTAGGTTAGGTTAGGTTAGGTTAGGTTAGGTTAGGTTAGGTTAGGTTAGGTTAGGTTAGGTTAGGTTAGGTTAGGTTAGGTTAGGTTAGGTTAGGTTAGGTTAGGTTAGGTTAGGTTAGGTTAGGTTAGGTTAGGTTAGGTTAGGTTAGGTTAGGTTAGGTTAGGTTAGGTTAGGTTAGGTTAGGTTAGGTTAGGTTAGGTTAGGTTAGGTTAGGTTAGGTTAGGTTAGGTTAGGTTAGGTTAGGTTAGGTTAGGTTAGGTTAGGTTAGGTTAGGTTAGGTTAGGTTAGGTTAGGTTAGGTTAGGTTAGGTTAGGTTAGGTTAGGTTAGGTTAGGTTAGGTTAGGTTAGGTTAGGTTAGGTTAGGTTAGGTTAGGTTAGGTTAGGTTAGGTTAGGTTAGGTTAGGTTAGGTTAGGTTAGGTTAGGTTAGGTTAGGTTAGGTTAGGTTAGGTTAGGTTAGGTTAGGTTAGGTTAGGTTAGGTTAGGTTAGGTTAGGTTAGGTTAGGTTAGGTTAGGTTAGGTTAGGTTAGGTTAGGTTAGGTTAGGTTAGGTTAGGTTAGGTTAGGTTAGGTTAGGTTAGGTTAGGTTAGGTTAGGTTAGGTTAGGTTAGGTTAGGTTAGGTTAGGTTAGGTTAGGTTAGGTTAGGTTAGGTTAGGTTAGGTTAGGTTAGGTTAGGTTAGGTTAGGTTAGGTTAGGTTAGGTTAGGTTAGGTTAGGTTAGGTTAGGTTAGGTTAGGTTAGGTTAGGTTAGGTTAGGTTAGGTTAGGTTAGGTTAGGTTAGGTTAGGTTAGGTTAGGTTAGGTTAGGTTAGGTTAGGTTAGGTTAGGTTAGGTTAGGTTAGGTTAGGTTAGGTTAGGTTAGGTTAGGTTAGGTTAGGTTAGGTTAGGTTAGGTTAGGTTAGGTTAGGTTAGGTTAGGTTAGGTTAGGTTAGGTTAGGTTAGGTTAGGTTAGGTTAGGTTAGGTTAGGTTAGGTTAGGTTAGGTTAGGTTAGGTTAGGTTAGGTTAGGTTAGGTTAGGTTAGGTTAGGTTAGGTTAGGTTAGGTTAGGTTAGGTTAGGTTAGGTTAGGTTAGGTTAGGTTAGGTTAGGTTAGGTTAGGTTAGGTTAGGTTAGGTTAGGTTAGGTTAGGTTAGGTTAGGTTAGGTTAGGTTAGGTTAGGTTAGGTTAGGTTAGGTTAGGTTAGGTTAGGTTAGGTTAGGTTAGGTTAGGTTAGGTTAGGTTAGGTTAGGTTAGGTTAGGTTAGGTTAGGTTAGGTTAGGTTAGGTTAGGTTAGGTTAGGTTAGGTTAGGTTAGGTTAGGTTAGGTTAGGTTAGGTTAGGTTAGGTTAGGTTAGGTTAGGTTAGGTTAGGTTAGGTTAGGTTAGGTTAGGTTAGGTTAGGTTAGGTTAGGTTAGGTTAGGTTAGGTTAGGTTAGGTTAGGTTAGGTTAGGTTAGGTTAGGTTAGGTTAGGTTAGGTTAGGTTAGGTTAGGTTAGGTTAGGTTAGGTTAGGTTAGGTTAGGTTAGGTTAGGTTAGGTTAGGTTAGGTTAGGTTAGGTTAGGTTAGGTTAGGTTAGGTTAGGTTAGGTTAGGTTAGGTTAGGTTAGGTTAGGTTAGGTTAGGTTAGGTTAGGTTAGGTTAGGTTAGGTTAGGTTAGGTTAGGTTAGGTTAGGTTAGGTTAGGTTAGGTTAGGTTAGGTTAGGTTAGGTTAGGTTAGGTTAGGTTAGGTTAGGTTAGGTTAGGTTAGGTTAGGTTAGGTTAGGTTAGGTTAGGTTAGGTTAGGTTAGGTTAGGTTAGGTTAGGTTAGGTTAGGTTAGGTTAGGTTAGGTTAGGTTAGGTTAGGTTAGGTTAGGTTAGGTTAGGTTAGGTTAGGTTAGGTTAGGTTAGGTTAGGTTAGGTTAGGTTAGGTTAGGTTAGGTTAGGTTAGGTTAGGTTAGGTTAGGTTAGGTTAGGTTAGGTTAGGTTAGGTTAGGTTAGGTTAGGTTAGGTTAGGTTAGGTTAGGTTAGGTTAGGTTAGGTTAGGTTAGGTTAGGTTAGGTTAGGTTAGGTTAGGTTAGGTTAGGTTAGGTTAGGTTAGGTTAGGTTAGGTTAGGTTAGGTTAGGTTAGGTTAGGTTAGGTTAGGTTAGGTTAGGTTAGGTTAGGTTAGGTTAGGTTAGGTTAGGTTAGGTTAGGTTAGGTTAGGTTAGGTTAGGTTAGGTTAGGTTAGGTTAGGTTAGGTTAGGTTAGGTTAGGTTAGGTTAGGTTAGGTTAGGTTAGGTTAGGTTAGGTTAGGTTAGGTTAGGTTAGGTTAGGTTAGGTTAGGTTAGGTTAGGTTAGGTTAGGTTAGGTTAGGTTAGGTTAGGTTAGGTTAGGTTAGGTTAGGTTAGGTTAGGTTAGGTTAGGTTAGGTTAGGTTAGGTTAGGTTAGGTTAGGTTAGGTTAGGTTAGGTTAGGTTAGGTTAGGTTAGGTTAGGTTAGGTTAGGTTAGGTTAGGTTAGGTTAGGTTAGGTTAGGTTAGGTTAGGTTAGGTTAGGTTAGGTTAGGTTAGGTTAGGTTAGGTTAGGTTAGGTTAGGTTAGGTTAGGTTAGGTTAGGTTAGGTTAGGTTAGGTTAGGTTAGGTTAGGTTAGGTTAGGTTAGGTTAGGTTAGGTTAGGTTAGGTTAGGTTAGGTTAGGTTAGGTTAGGTTAGGTTAGGTTAGGTTAGGTTAGGTTAGGTTAGGTTAGGTTAGGTTAGGTTAGGTTAGGTTAGGTTAGGTTAGGTTAGGTTAGGTTAGGTTAGGTTAGGTTAGGTTAGGTTAGGTTAGGTTAGGTTAGGTTAGGTTAGGTTAGGTTAGGTTAGGTTAGGTTAGGTTAGGTTAGGTTAGGTTAGGTTAGGTTAGGTTAGGTTAGGTTAGGTTAGGTTAGGTTAGGTTAGGTTAGGTTAGGTTAGGTTAGGTTAGGTTAGGTTAGGTTAGGTTAGGTTAGGTTAGGTTAGGTTAGGTTAGGTTAGGTTAGGTTAGGTTAGGTTAGGTTAGGTTAGGTTAGGTTAGGTTAGGTTAGGTTAGGTTAGGTTAGGTTAGGTTAGGTTAGGTTAGGTTAGGTTAGGTTAGGTTAGGTTAGGTTAGGTTAGGTTAGGTTAGGTTAGGTTAGGTTAGGTTAGGTTAGGTTAGGTTAGGTTAGGTTAGGTTAGGTTAGGTTAGGTTAGGTTAGGTTAGGTTAGGTTAGGTTAGGTTAGGTTAGGTTAGGTTAGGTTAGGTTAGGTTAGGTTAGGTTAGGTTAGGTTAGGTTAGGTTAGGTTAGGTTAGGTTAGGTTAGGTTAGGTTAGGTTAGGTTAGGTTAGGTTAGGTTAGGTTAGGTTAGGTTAGGTTAGGTTAGGTTAGGTTAGGTTAGGTTAGGTTAGGTTAGGTTAGGTTAGGTTAGGTTAGGTTAGGTTAGGTTAGGTTAGGTTAGGTTAGGTTAGGTTAGGTTAGGTTAGGTTAGGTTAGGTTAGGTTAGGTTAGGTTAGGTTAGGTTAGGTTAGGTTAGGTTAGGTTAGGTTAGGTTAGGTTAGGTTAGGTTAGGTTAGGTTAGGTTAGGTTAGGTTAGGTTAGGTTAGGTTAGGTTAGGTTAGGTTAGGTTAGGTTAGGTTAGGTTAGGTTAGGTTAGGTTAGGTTAGGTTAGGTTAGGTTAGGTTAGGTTAGGTTAGGTTAGGTTAGGTTAGGTTAGGTTAGGTTAGGTTAGGTTAGGTTAGGTTAGGTTAGGTTAGGTTAGGTTAGGTTAGGTTAGGTTAGGTTAGGTTAGGTTAGGTTAGGTTAGGTTAGGTTAGGTTAGGTTAGGTTAGGTTAGGTTAGGTTAGGTTAGGTTAGGTTAGGTTAGGTTAGGTTAGGTTAGGTTAGGTTAGGTTAGGTTAGGTTAGGTTAGGTTAGGTTAGGTTAGGTTAGGTTAGGTTAGGTTAGGTTAGGTTAGGTTAGGTTAGGTTAGGTTAGGTTAGGTTAGGTTAGGTTAGGTTAGGTTAGGTTAGGTTAGGTTAGGTTAGGTTAGGTTAGGTTAGGTTAGGTTAGGTTAGGTTAGGTTAGGTTAGGTTAGGTTAGGTTAGGTTAGGTTAGGTTAGGTTAGGTTAGGTTAGGTTAGGTTAGGTTAGGTTAGGTTAGGTTAGGTTAGGTTAGGTTAGGTTAGGTTAGGTTAGGTTAGGTTAGGTTAGGTTAGGTTAGGTTAGGTTAGGTTAGGTTAGGTTAGGTTAGGTTAGGTTAGGTTAGGTTAGGTTAGGTTAGGTTAGGTTAGGTTAGGTTAGGTTAGGTTAGGTTAGGTTAGGTTAGGTTAGGTTAGGTTAGGTTAGGTTAGGTTAGGTTAGGTTAGGTTAGGTTAGGTTAGGTTAGGTTAGGTTAGGTTAGGTTAGGTTAGGTTAGGTTAGGTTAGGTTAGGTTAGGTTAGGTTAGGTTAGGTTAGGTTAGGTTAGGTTAGGTTAGGTTAGGTTAGGTTAGGTTAGGTTAGGTTAGGTTAGGTTAGGTTAGGTTAGGTTAGGTTAGGTTAGGTTAGGTTAGGTTAGGTTAGGTTAGGTTAGGTTAGGTTAGGTTAGGTTAGGTTAGGTTAGGTTAGGTTAGGTTAGGTTAGGTTAGGTTAGGTTAGGTTAGGTTAGGTTAGGTTAGGTTAGGTTAGGTTAGGTTAGGTTAGGTTAGGTTAGGTTAGGTTAGGTTAGGTTAGGTTAGGTTAGGTTAGGTTAGGTTAGGTTAGGTTAGGTTAGGTTAGGTTAGGTTAGGTTAGGTTAGGTTAGGTTAGGTTAGGTTAGGTTAGGTTAGGTTAGGTTAGGTTAGGTTAGGTTAGGTTAGGTTAGGTTAGGTTAGGTTAGGTTAGGTTAGGTTAGGTTAGGTTAGGTTAGGTTAGGTTAGGTTAGGTTAGGTTAGGTTAGGTTAGGTTAGGTTAGGTTAGGTTAGGTTAGGTTAGGTTAGGTTAGGTTAGGTTAGGTTAGGTTAGGTTAGGTTAGGTTAGGTTAGGTTAGGTTAGGTTAGGTTAGGTTAGGTTAGGTTAGGTTAGGTTAGGTTAGGTTAGGTTAGGTTAGGTTAGGTTAGGTTAGGTTAGGTTAGGTTAGGTTAGGTTAGGTTAGGTTAGGTTAGGTTAGGTTAGGTTAGGTTAGGTTAGGTTAGGTTAGGTTAGGTTAGGTTAGGTTAGGTTAGGTTAGGTTAGGTTAGGTTAGGTTAGGTTAGGTTAGGTTAGGTTAGGTTAGGTTAGGTTAGGTTAGGTTAGGTTAGGTTAGGTTAGGTTAGGTTAGGTTAGGTTAGGTTAGGTTAGGTTAGGTTAGGTTAGGTTAGGTTAGGTTAGGTTAGGTTAGGTTAGGTTAGGTTAGGTTAGGTTAGGTTAGGTTAGGTTAGGTTAGGTTAGGTTAGGTTAGGTTAGGTTAGGTTAGGTTAGGTTAGGTTAGGTTAGGTTAGGTTAGGTTAGGTTAGGTTAGGTTAGGTTAGGTTAGGTTAGGTTAGGTTAGGTTAGGTTAGGTTAGGTTAGGTTAGGTTAGGTTAGGTTAGGTTAGGTTAGGTTAGGTTAGGTTAGGTTAGGTTAGGTTAGGTTAGGTTAGGTTAGGTTAGGTTAGGTTAGGTTAGGTTAGGTTAGGTTAGGTTAGGTTAGGTTAGGTTAGGTTAGGTTAGGTTAGGTTAGGTTAGGTTAGGTTAGGTTAGGTTAGGTTAGGTTAGGTTAGGTTAGGTTAGGTTAGGTTAGGTTAGGTTAGGTTAGGTTAGGTTAGGTTAGGTTAGGTTAGGTTAGGTTAGGTTAGGTTAGGTTAGGTTAGGTTAGGTTAGGTTAGGTTAGGTTAGGTTAGGTTAGGTTAGGTTAGGTTAGGTTAGGTTAGGTTAGGTTAGGTTAGGTTAGGTTAGGTTAGGTTAGGTTAGGTTAGGTTAGGTTAGGTTAGGTTAGGTTAGGTTAGGTTAGGTTAGGTTAGGTTAGGTTAGGTTAGGTTAGGTTAGGTTAGGTTAGGTTAGGTTAGGTTAGGTTAGGTTAGGTTAGGTTAGGTTAGGTTAGGTTAGGTTAGGTTAGGTTAGGTTAGGTTAGGTTAGGTTAGGTTAGGTTAGGTTAGGTTAGGTTAGGTTAGGTTAGGTTAGGTTAGGTTAGGTTAGGTTAGGTTAGGTTAGGTTAGGTTAGGTTAGGTTAGGTTAGGTTAGGTTAGGTTAGGTTAGGTTAGGTTAGGTTAGGTTAGGTTAGGTTAGGTTAGGTTAGGTTAGGTTAGGTTAGGTTAGGTTAGGTTAGGTTAGGTTAGGTTAGGTTAGGTTAGGTTAGGTTAGGTTAGGTTAGGTTAGGTTAGGTTAGGTTAGGTTAGGTTAGGTTAGGTTAGGTTAGGTTAGGTTAGGTTAGGTTAGGTTAGGTTAGGTTAGGTTAGGTTAGGTTAGGTTAGGTTAGGTTAGGTTAGGTTAGGTTAGGTTAGGTTAGGTTAGGTTAGGTTAGGTTAGGTTAGGTTAGGTTAGGTTAGGTTAGGTTAGGTTAGGTTAGGTTAGGTTAGGTTAGGTTAGGTTAGGTTAGGTTAGGTTAGGTTAGGTTAGGTTAGGTTAGGTTAGGTTAGGTTAGGTTAGGTTAGGTTAGGTTAGGTTAGGTTAGGTTAGGTTAGGTTAGGTTAGGTTAGGTTAGGTTAGGTTAGGTTAGGTTAGGTTAGGTTAGGTTAGGTTAGGTTAGGTTAGGTTAGGTTAGGTTAGGTTAGGTTAGGTTAGGTTAGGTTAGGTTAGGTTAGGTTAGGTTAGGTTAGGTTAGGTTAGGTTAGGTTAGGTTAGGTTAGGTTAGGTTAGGTTAGGTTAGGTTAGGTTAGGTTAGGTTAGGTTAGGTTAGGTTAGGTTAGGTTAGGTTAGGTTAGGTTAGGTTAGGTTAGGTTAGGTTAGGTTAGGTTAGGTTAGGTTAGGTTAGGTTAGGTTAGGTTAGGTTAGGTTAGGTTAGGTTAGGTTAGGTTAGGTTAGGTTAGGTTAGGTTAGGTTAGGTTAGGTTAGGTTAGGTTAGGTTAGGTTAGGTTAGGTTAGGTTAGGTTAGGTTAGGTTAGGTTAGGTTAGGTTAGGTTAGGTTAGGTTAGGTTAGGTTAGGTTAGGTTAGGTTAGGTTAGGTTAGGTTAGGTTAGGTTAGGTTAGGTTAGGTTAGGTTAGGTTAGGTTAGGTTAGGTTAGGTTAGGTATAGGTTAGGTTAGGTTAGGTTAGGTTAGGTTAGGTTAGGTTAGGTTAGGTTAGGTTAGGTTAGGTTAGGTTAGGTTAGGTTAGGTTAGGTTAGGTTAGGTTAGGTTAGGTTAGGTTAGGTTAGGTTAGGTTAGGTTAGGTTAGGTTAGGTTAGGTTAGGTTAGGTTAGGTTAGGTTAGGTTAGGTTAGGTTAGGTTAGGTTAGGTTAGGTTAGGTTAGGTTAGGTTAGGTTAGGTTAGGTTAGGTTAGGTTAGGTTAGGTTAGGTTAGGTTAGGTTAGGTTAGGTTAGGTTAGGTTAGGTTAGGTTAGGTTAGGTTAGGTTAGGTTAGGTTAGGTTAGGTTAGGTTAGGTTAGGTTAGGTTAGGTTAGGTTAGGTTAGGTTAGGTTAGGTTAGGTTAGGTTAGGTTAGGTTAGGTTAGGTTAGGTTAGGTTAGGTTAGGTTAGGTTAGGTTAGGTTAGGTTAGGTTAGGTTAGGTTAGGTTAGGTTAGGTTAGGTTAGGTTAGGTTAGGTTAGGTTAGGTTAGGTTAGGTTAGGTTAGGTTAGGTTAGGTTAGGTTAGGTTAGGTTAGGTTAGGTTAGGTTAGGTTAGGTTAGGTTAGGTTAGGTTAGGTTAGGTTAGGTTAGGTTAGGTTAGGTTAGGTTAGGTTAGGTTAGGTTAGGTTAGGTTAGGTTAGGTTAGGTTAGGTTAGGTTAGGTTAGGTTAGGTTAGGTTAGGTTAGGTTAGGTTAGGTTAGGTTAGGTTAGGTTAGGTTAGGTTAGGTTAGGTTAGGTTAGGTTAGGTTAGGTTAGGTTAGGTTAGGTTAGGTTAGGTTAGGTTAGGTTAGGTTAGGTTAGGTTAGGTTAGGTTAGGTTAGGTTAGGTTAGGTTAGGTTAGGTTAGGTTAGGTTAGGTTAGGTTAGGTTAGGTTAGGTTAGGTTAGGTTAGGTTAGGTTAGGTTAGGTTAGGTTAGGTTAGGTTAGGTTAGGTTAGGTTAGGTTAGGTTAGGTTAGGTTAGGTTAGGTTAGGTTAGGTTAGGTTAGGTTAGGTTAGGTTAGGTTAGGTTAGGTTAGGTTAGGTTAGGTTAGGTTAGGTTAGGTTAGGTTAGGTTAGGTTAGGTTAGGTTAGGTTAGGTTAGGTTAGGTTAGGTTAGGTTAGGTTAGGTTAGGTTAGGTTAG
>OX376332.1:11637500-11642500 GCA_947369225.1 Hofmannophila pseudospretella | reverse complement strand
TAACCTAACCTAACCTAACCTAACCTAACCTAACCTAACCTAACCTAACCTAACCTAACCTAACCTAACCTAACCTAACCTAACCTAACCTAACCTAACCTAACCTAACCTAACCTAACCTAACCTAACCTAACCTAACCTAACCTAACCTAACCTAACCTAACCTAACCTAACCTAACCTAACCTAACCTAACCTAACCTAACCTAACCTAACCTAACCTAACCTAACCTAACCTAACCTAACCTAACCTAACCTAACCTAACCTAACCTAACCTAACCTAACCTAACCTAACCTAACCTAACCTAACCTAACCTAACCTAACCTAACCTAACCTAACCTAACCTAACCTAACCTAACCTAACCTAACCTAACCTAACCTAACCTAACCTAACCTAACCTAACCTAACCTAACCTAACCTAACCTAACCTAACCTAACCTAACCTAACCTAACCTAACCTAACCTAACCTAACCTAACCTAACCTAACCTAACCTAACCTAACCTAACCTAACCTAACCTAACCTAACCTAACCTAACCTAACCTAACCTAACCTAACCTAACCTAACCTAACCTAACCTAACCACAAGTGTTGTTTAACGTTTAGTGTATAGTGAGTGTGTGTGTGTGAGATTTGTGTGGGTGTTAGTATAAAGGAGGCAAGTTAAAACCGCAAAACAAACATTAAATTGGTAGTTGGAAAACAGTTATTTTGCGGTTGGTAAAGCTGGGCCACCATAACCGGCTTAAGAGACGCTCTGTTTTCCAACTGCAAATAAAATTTAAGAAAAGACAGACTATTTATTTTTTAGTGTATTAGTGACTAGTGTTTGTGTGTTCAGTGCATTAAGAGTGTTTAGCCAAAACTTAGTGGTACAGTACCCCAGAAAGAACTAGCATGTCGGCGAAATCGACCACGTCTGCTAGAGGAGCGGTGGCCCGTGGGCGCGGTGCCGGGACCCGGCCGGCGGGCGGCGCGCGGGCCGACCTGTCGCAGGCGGCGCGCGGCCCGCGCGACGCAGCGCGGCCCCTGGACGCGCGCTCCGAGCCTAGTCCGGGGCTCGCCAGGCTGACCGTCGAGTGCGGCGGCGCGGCCGCGGCGGGGGCCGGCTCGGAGGGGCGCACGCCCTTGCGGTCCGGCGGCCCCGGATCGGGCGCGCCGGCGTTGAGCGCGTCGCGCCTGGCGAGTGTCGCAGGCCTCAGCGGTGCTGCCGAGCGCGCCACCGGCGCAGTACAGGAGGCAAAGGACCTGCTCTGTAGTAAGGCGGCAGGAAACCTGAAGCGGGAAATACGCGAGCAGGTCGTGGAGACCCTGCACCTGCTGCAGACCTTCGTGTGCCGGCTGGCCGAGTCGCGCAGCCGTCTTTACGAGGAACTAGAGCGCGGGCGGCGCGTCGCCTCGGAGCAGCACGCGCGTGCGCTCGAGGGAGTGCTGCGCGACTACCGCGCCGTCGGCGAAGACGTGGCCGCGGCGCGCGCCGATATCGCCGCCCTGCGCGACGTGTCGGTGGGCGGCGCGGCCGCGGCTCCGGGCGACGCGCGGCCCGCGCTGGGCGAGCTGGCGCGCGAGGTGGCGGCGCTGCGCGAGGGGCTGGCGGCGGGGCCGCGCTCCTACGCCGAGGCGGCGGCCGGCCCGCCGGCGCCGCGCGCTGCGCACACCATTATCGTGTCGTCGCGCGATCCGCGCCACACGGCGGATGACGTTTTGAGCTGCATCGGTGCGGCGGTGGATGCGCGCGCGGATGGCGTGCGCGTCGACCGGTGCCGTAAGGCGCGGGACGGTAAAGTGGTGCTCGGATGTGCCGACAAGGAGGACGCCAAGCGGGTGTCGGAGCGGCTGCGCACGGCCCAGCTGACCGTGCGCGAGGCGGAGAACCGCCGCCCGTTGGTGGAGGTGCGCGACGTTCTGCGCGCCACTAGTGACGAGGAGATAGTGCGTTCCGTGTGGAGTCAGAACCCACACGTAACGCAGGGCCTGGACGAGCGCGAGGAGAGCGCAAGGGTGCGCTTCCGGCGGCCCGCGCGTAACGCGCACGAGTCGCACGCCGTGTTGGAGGTGTCACAGCGACTGTGGCGCCGCATGGTGGACCGCGGCTATTTGTACGTGGGGCTGCAGCGACGGCCAATGGCCGACCGCTCGCCGCTGGTACAGTGTTCGCGCTGTCTCGGCTATGGCCACTCGCGGCGAGGATGTGATGGCGAGCGAGACGTGTGTGCGCACTGTGGCGGCGAGCACATGCGCGCGCAGTGCCCGCGCCGCGCCGAGACCGCCGCCTGCGTCAACTGCACGCGTGAGGGCCGCCCGGCGCCCGAGTCTGCGCACGCCGCCTTCAGCGACGAGTGCCCGGTGCGACGCCGGTGGGACGCCATAGCGCGGTCGCGAGTGGCATATTGCTAAGGGCACCCCGGGTATGTCGATGCTGCAGGCAAATGTCAACCGCGCGAAGTTGGCCACCGCCGAGTTGGTGGCGGCGGGCGTGCGGCGTGGCGCGGCGCTACTGCTGCTACAGGAGCCTTACGTGGGCGCGGTGGGCGAGATGACGGCGCCGCGCGGCGCGCGTGTCGTGCAGGCACGCGCGCCGCGCCGTGCTGCGCCCAACCGCGCCGCCATCGTAGTATTGGATGCGGCGTTGTGTCTGGAGGTGGACCCCGCGCTGCAGTCGGAGGACCTCGCGGCCTGCGTGGTGCGCACGGCCGAGGGACCGCTCGCCGTGTTGTCGGCCTACGTGGAGCCCGGTGCGGCCGCGCCCGCCGCCGAGCGCCTGGCGCGCCTGCGCGAAGTCATCACAGCGCTGGGGGCGACGCGCGCGCTCGTGGGCGGCGATTTCAACGCGTGGAGCCGCTGGTGGGGCAGCGAGCGCGACGATGAGCGCGGGGAGGCGCTGGCCGCGCTGCTGGACGAGCTAGGGCTCACCGTGATCAACGAGGGCGTGGAGCCCACCTTCGAGGTATGGCGGCGCGGCCGCGCGTGCCGTAGCTGCGTGGACGTCACCGCGTGCGGCGCCGCGCTGCTGCCGCGCGTGCGCGACTGGCGCCTCGAGCCCGATTTGAGTACGTCCGACCACAGGGCCATCGCCATCCTTTTGGCCGCCGGCCCGCCGCCGCCGCCTCCGCGTTCCTCAACGCGCAGGTTTCACGCGGCGCGCGCCGACTGGCCGCGGTTTGACGAGACACTAGCGAGCGAACTACGGCGGCGCGCACTCGACGCAGAGCGACTGGCCGCACTGGACGCACCCGAAGACGTCGAGGACGCTGCACGTGAGTATGAGGCGGCTGTGACGGCTGCGTGCGAAGTAGCAGTGCCCGCATTGCGGCCGCCGCGCGCGCGCGCCGATCCGCCCTGGTGGTCCGCCGAGCTAGAAAAAATGAAAAGAGAAGTGACGACACGCAAAAGACGCATCCGGTGCGCAGCGCCGCGCCGCCGCGAGCACGTGGTGGCCGAGTATCAGCGCGTGCGCGAAGAGTACTCGGAGGCGGCGCGTGCCGCGCAGACGCGCAGCTGGAAGGAGTTCTGCACGGCGGGCGAACGGGAGAGTATGTGGGACGGCGTCTGGCGCGTGCTGCGCGGCACGGCGCGACGCCGCCCCGAGGAGCTGCTGCGCGACGCGGACGGGCGCTCATTGTCGGCACGGGAGTCGGCGCGGCTGCTGGCCGACACGCTCTTCCCGGACGACAAGTCGGAGTGCGACGCACCAACGCACGCGGAAGTGCGCGCGCGCGCCGAACGCGAGGCGCCGCGCGTGCCCGACGATCCGCCATTCGCGGCGGCCGAACTTCAGTGGGCGGCGCGCAGTTTTGCGCCGCGTAAGGCGCCCGGCCCCGACGGCCTGCCGCCCACAATCTGTGAACGCGCCGTGATGCATGACGGGGGGCGCTTCCTGGCGCTCGCCAACGCCGCGCTAAGGGTACACTGCTTCCCGGCCATCTGGAAGAGGGCAGCGGTGTGCATTATACCCAAGCCTGGCAAGGAGGATCTCGCCCATCCGCGCTCCTATCGGCCGATAGGGCTGCTGGCGGTGTTGGGCAAGATCCTCGAAAAGATGATGGTGGGGCGGCTGCGGTGGCACGTGCTGCGCACATTGAGCCCGCTGCAATACGGCTTTATGCCCCAAAGATGTACGGAGGACTCCCTCTACGACCTCGTCCGGCACCTGAGGGAGCAGATCGAAAAGAAAAGGATCTGCGTCCTCATCTCGCTGGACATAGAGGGGGCCTTCGATAACGCGTGGTGGCCTGCCATCAAGGTCCAACTATTGCAGCGGGGCTGCCCCTCAAATGTGTACCGTCTGCTGTCGTCATACCTCTCGCAGCGGGCGGTGCGCGTCGTGTACGCGGGCGAGGAGCACGTGAAGGAGAGCACGCGCGGCTGTGTGCAGGGCTCCATCGCGGGACCCACCCTCTGGAACGTGCTACTCGACCCGCTGTTGGCGCGCCTCACGGAGCGAGGTGTGCGCGCGCAAGCCTTCGCCGACGATATTGTGCTCGTGTTTTCAGGGGGCTCCATCACCGACCTGCAAGAGGAAGCGAACGACGCGCTGGCCGTCGTGTATGACTGGGGCTCCGACAATAAGCTGAGGTTCGCACCGACCAAGACGAAATGCATGGTGCTAACCAACAGGCGGGGCGTCGGGGCCCCGGTCTTACACATGGGCGGTCGAGATTTGGAGGTGGTGCCGGAATTTAGACTTCTCGGAGTCATCGTGGACGATAGGTTGAGCTTCAAGTCCCACGTCACCGCCGTCTGCCAGAAGGCAATTAATATATTTAAGCAATTAGAACGCGCGGCGAAGGTGACGTGGGGCTTGAACTCGGACATCCTCCGGATCCTCTACGTGTCGGTGGTGGAGCCCGTGGTGCTGTACGCGGCGAGTGTGTGGGCGCCGGCCGTGGAGCGACAGTATAATGTGGAACGCCTGCGCGCGGTCCAGCGCGGCTTCGCGCTTAAAATCGCGCGCGCGTATCGCACGGTGTCGCTCGCGGCCGCGCTCGCCGTCGCCGGC
>OX376332.1:11615000-11632500 GCA_947369225.1 Hofmannophila pseudospretella | reverse complement strand
CCGGGTGCCCGTCGAATACACCGACATAGAGACGGTCACCGAGGAGACGCTCACCAGGCACGACGTCCGGGGACCGCACATCTACACGGACGGCAGCAAGATAGAGGGACGAGTGGGAGCTGCGGTCACGGTCTGGCGGGACGGGGCGGAGGTCGAGTACCGCACCCTGCGGCTCGAGCCCTTCTGCACCGTCTTTCAGGCCGAGATGGTGGCGATTCTGAAGGCGACGGAATTAGCTGGAAGGTTAAAGGAAAACCAAATAAACATATTCACAGACAGTAAATCATCGCTAGACTTGTTGCAAGACCCAACCTCCCAGCATCCCGTCGCCTTCAGAATCCAGCGAACAATCACCGAGTTGTATGCCGCCGGTGTGGATGTGCGGTTGTTCTGGCTAAGGGCCCACGTCGGCACGCCCGGCAACGAGCGGGCCGACGAGCTGGCCAAAAACACGGCCCTCAACAGTAAGAAGAGGGCGGACTATGACTGCGTGCCGGTATCGTACGCCAGGAGGGTGATCCGGGAGGACGCGCTGGTCGAGTGGAGCGCGACGTACGCGGAGCTCACTCGCGACCGGCCCATCAGCGTGTTCCTGCCGGACGCGGCCTGCGCATACCGGTACGCGGTGCAGACGCGACCGCACGCGCTGATCACGCAGGTTCTCACGGGTCACGGCGGTCTCGGACAATATCTACACCGCTTCAAGCTGCGCGACACGCCGTGGTGCGCATGCGAGCCGGGGGCCGTCGAGGACGTCCCGCACCTGCTCGCCGACTGCCCGCGCTTTGCCGCAGAGCGACAGCAGCTTGAGGCGGCCACCGAGACCGCTGTAACGCGGGAGAACCTCAGCGTACTACTTGTGGGCAAAACCACAAAATCCGCATTCGCCCACTTCTGCGCGAAGGTGATGAGGATAGTGTGTCGGCGGAACGGCAGCACGGCACTATGGAACGACGGTTTTTGATTATTTAATTACTGTAAATTTAAATTTATCTTTAACTTCATTTTATTTTGAGCCTTTACATTTTGAATTTAATTAATAGAATACAGGCTAAGTTATAATGTTATTAAAATTATTTTTTTGGGTTATAATACCTATTTTACTTTTAAATTATTATTTTATATTTTACTTTATTTTTATTAATTGCAATGTTACAAACCGCAGAAACCATTGTATTTGCTTGTAAGCTCGAAATTTAAAAAAAGAAAAAAAAAAGAAAAAAAAAAAAAATATGGCATAAAAAGAACATAAATACAAGTTCCAAAAAAAAAAAAAAAAATTGTACTATGGAATACACTAAAGAAAATATAAATGAAAAAAAAAAAAGGAAAAGTAATGGAAAGGTGCCATTTATATATTATAGTATTTATAACATATTACACTATTTATTTATTTGGCCCTACACTCCCATACCTATCTCCTGTCAGCATCATCATTTGTGCATTATTGTGTATTCCATGTAACTATTTGCATGTGAAATCTGCTTATACGAGCAAATACCGCAATAACAACGTCTCTGACCTGTGTCAGAGGAGACAATTGCGCGGTCACAAAAAAAAAAAAAAAAAAAAAAAAAAAAAAAACCTAACCTAACCTAACCTAACCTAACCTAACCTAACCTAACCTAACCTAACCTAACCTAACCTAACCTAACCTAACCTAACCTAACCTAACCTAACCTAACCTAACCTAACCTAACCTAACCTAACCTAACCTAACCTAACCTAACCTAACCTAACCTAACCTAACCTAACCTAACCTAACCTAACCTAACCTAACCTAACCTAACCTAACCTAACCTTTTTTTTTTTTTTTTTTTTTTTTTTTTTTTTTTTTTGGTAACGGGGGGGAAATCTTTGAAAGATACCCAGCCTCCTGGGGGAGAGACTGGGTTATGTGAGATTTCCACTCACTAAAACCCCCTCGATGGCCGGCCTCGTGCTTATCGGAGGGCTCCGGGATCTCCAGTGGAACGCACCGGTGCCCTCCTAGCATTTGCCTTGGGCTCCTCCTGGGAGGTGTACATTCCACCTCCCGGTTCCTCCCGTCACAGCAGCGTGTGGCCATAGCACGTTGCTGCCTTCCCCAGGATCGCCCGCCAATGAACGGTCAAAGCCCCCACTTTGACCGCCCGCGACCCTGATCCCTCCTTTTAGTCGCCTTTTACGACAGGCAGGAGTTACCGTGGCTCTATTCTTCGCCCGAGACTACAGGGCTGACGGACCACGACGCGCGTCACCGGCGCGCCGGCGTCTCCGTCTCCGAGCGGGGTCGGCCCTCTCCCGATCCCGCTCGGCGGTCTCCTTCCTAACCATAACGGTTTCACAGAAGGAGACCACCGCCTTCCAGGCTCTGTCGTCCGCCAGCATAGCCGCTACTACTGCTGGCAGACAGAGATCCCGCCCGATGCGGTCGACCAGGACTCGCCGCTCGGAGTCCCATGCAGGGCACTCCTCGAGCGTGTGCTGTGCGTCGTCCCGGTCCCCTCCACAGTGGTGGCATTGCGCCGTCGCTTCGCGCCCGATTCGATTCAGGTACTCACCGAAACACCCGTGCCCGGTGAGTACCTGAGTCAGCCGGAAGGTGACGCTTCCTCCCTCCCGCCGGAGCCAAGCTTCAAAGCTTGGCAGGATCGCGTCGATTGTGCGTTTGCGTGCATTCCGCGGCTCGTTGAGCCGCGTATGCCACAATTCGATCACATGTCGACGCGCCCTCCTCTTGAACACTTCGAGCTCTCTGTGCTGGTCGATCCCGCCTCTCTGGCGGATGGCGCGGGTCTCATGGTAGACCCTCGCGTCCATGTCCGCCAGAGTGACCAAAGGCGGGAATCGCGCCAGGACAGTCGCCGCCTCAAAGGATATCGTGCGATATCCCCGTACGATCCTGATGGCCATCATGCGCTGAATAGCATTCAGCTTAGCTCTACTGCGCGGTTCACGCGCCAGTCTTTCCGCCCAGACGGGCGCCCCGTAGAGGGCCATCGATCGTACCACCCCCGCATAGAGGCGGCGGACTCCTTCCCGGGGTCCCCCGAGATTCGGCAGCAGTCTGTGCATAGCACCCGCTACCATCTGAATTCGGGGGACCAGGCGCTCGAAGTGTTCCACGAAGCTCCAGCGACTGTCCAGAGTTAGACCCAGGTACTTAAGGTACCGACCAACCTGGACCTCCGCGTCACCCACCCGAATCGACGAGCTGGGTGGCTCCACTCCCCTTCGGAGCTTATGGAACCACAACGCCTCAGTCTTGTGAGGCGCCACCCGCAGGCCCAGCTCGTGGATTTTTGCGACGACGCAAGACACCCCTACCTCGGCGAGCTGAGTTGTCCTCTCGAAGGAGCTCCCCTCGGCCACCACTAGAGTGTCGTCTGCATAACAGACGACACTTACTCCGATGGGGAGATTGACCCGGAGGACCGCATCATAAGCTAGGTTCCACAGCAACGGGCCTAGCACAGATCCCTGTGGAACCCCGCAGCTGACCTCCCTCTCGTGAACTCTCTCGTCCCGACCCACATATTGGATGCGCCTGTTGTTCAGGTACGCTCCGACGATTCCGTGCAGGTAGGGAGGCACATTGTGATAGACCAGTGCCTCCCTGATCGCCCTCCAGGAACCTAACCTAACCTAACCTAACCTAACCTAACCTAACCTAACCTAACCTAACCTAACCTAACCTAACCTAACCTAACCTAACCTAACCTAACCTAACCTAACCTAACCTAACCTAACCTAACCTAACCTAACCTAACCTAACCTAACCTAACCTAACCTAACCTAACCTAACCTAACCTAACCTAACCTAACCTAACCTAACCTAACCTAACCTAACCTAACCTAACCTAACCTAACCTAACCTAACCTAACCTAACCTAACCTAACCTAACCTAACCTAACCTAACCTAACCTAACCTAACCTAACCTAACCTAACCTAACCTAACCTAACCTAACCTAACCTAACCTAACCTAACCTAACCTAACCTAACCTAACCTAACCTAACCTAACCTAACCTAACCTAACCTAACCTTTTTTTTTTTTTGGTAACGGGGGGGAAATCTTTGAAAGATACCCAGCCTCCTGGGGGAGAGACTGGGTTATGTGAGATTTCCACTCACTAAAACCCCCTCGATGGCCGGCCTCGTGCTTATCGGAGGGCTCCGGGATCTCCAGTGGAACGCACCGGTGCCCTCCTAGCATTTGCCTTGGGCTCCTCCTGGGAGGTGTACATTCCACCTCCCGGTTCCTCCCGTCACAGCAGCGTGCGGCCATAGCACGTTGCTGCCTTCCCCAGGGTCGCCCGCCAATGAACGGTCAAAGCCCCCACTTTGACCGCCCGCGACCCTGATCCCTCCTTTTAGTCGCCTTTTACGACAGGCAGGAGTTACCGTGGCTCTATTCTTCGCCCGAGACTACAGGGCTGACGGACCACGACGCGCGTCACCGGCGCGCCGGCGTCTCCGTCTCCGAGCGGGGTCGGCCCTCTCCCGATCCCGCTCGGCGGTCTCCTTCCTAACCATAACGGTTTCACAGAAGGAGACCACCGCCTTCCAGGCTCTGTCGTCCGCCAGCATAGCCGCTACTACTGCTGGCAGACAGAGATCCCGCCCGATGCGGTCGACCAGGACTCGCCGCTCGGAGTCCCATGCAGGGCACTCCTCGAGCGTGTGCTGTGCGTCGTCCCGGTCCCCTCCACAGTGGTGGCATTGCGCCGTCGCTTCGCGCCCGATTCGATTCAGGTACTCACCGAAACACCCGTGCCCGGTGAGTACCTGAGTCAGCCGGAAGGTGACGCTTCCTCCCTCCCGCCGGAGCCAAGCTTCAAAGCTTGGCAGGATCGCGTCGATTGTGCGTTTGCGTGCATTCCGCGGCTCGTTGAGCCGCGTATGCCACAATTCGATCACATGTCGACGCGCCCTCCTCCTGAACACTTCGAGCTCTCTGTGCTGGTCGATCCCGCCTCTCTGGCGGATGGCGCGGGTCTCATGGTAGACCCTCGCGTCCATGTCCGCCAGAATGACCAAAGGCGGGAATCGCGCCAGGACAGTCGCCGCCTCAAAGGATATCGTGCGGTATCCCCGTACGATCCTGATGGCCATCATGCGCTGAATGCTATTCAGCTTGGCTCTACTGCGCCGTTCACGAGCCAGTCTTTCCGCCCAGACCGGCGCCCCGTAGAGGGCCATCGATCGTACCACCCCCGCATAGAGGCGGCGGACTCCTTCCCTGGGTCCCCCGAGATTCGGCAGCAGTCTGTGCATAGCACCCGCTACCTTTTGAATTCGGGGGACCAGGCGCTCGAAATGTTCCACGAAGCTCCAGCGACTGTCCAGAGTTAGACCCAGGTACTTAAGGTACCGACCAACCTGGACCTCCGCGTCACCCACCCGGATCGACGAGCTGGGTGGCTCCACTCCCCTTCGGAGCTTATGAAACCACAACGCCTCAGTCTTGTGAGGCGCCACCACAAGGCCCAGCTCGTGGATTTTTGCGACGACGCAAGCCACCCCTTCCTCGGCGAGCTGGGTTGTCCTCTCGAAGGAGCTCCCCTCGGCCACCACTAGAGTGTCGTCTGCATAACAGACGACACTTACTCCGATGGGGAGATTGACCCGGAGGACCGCATCATATGCTAGGTTCCACAGCAGCGGGCCTAGCACTGATCCCTGTGGAACCCCGCAGCTGACCTCCCTCTCGTGGGCTCTCTCGTCCCGACCCACATAATGGATGCGCCTGTTATTCAAGTACGCTCCGACGATTCCGTGCAGGTAGGGAGGCACATTGTGATAGACCAGTGCCTCCCTAATCGCCCTCCAGGGCAAGGAGTTGAAGGCATTGACGATGTCCAGACTTATCGCCAATGCCATCCCTCCCCGCTCAATCGCCTGCTCCGCCAGAGAGCGCACTCGCAGGATTGCATCCACTGTCGACCGCTCCCGTCGGAAACCAAACTGGTTTTCCGATAGATCGGGGCCCTCAGTCGACAGGTGTCCGCTGAGACGACGGGCAACTATTCTCTCGAACAGTTTGCCCGCTTCGTCCAGCAGACAGATGGGTCGGTACGCAGAGGGAGAGTCCGCGGGCCTGCCATCCTTCTTCAGAAGGACCAACCTGGCTTCCTTCCAGCTTGTGGGGAACACGCTTGAACGGAGGCAACTGTTAAACAGTCGCCTCAGCCTGTCCCCCAGGACAGCTAGGGCCAACACCCAGGCTCGGCCTGGAATCCCGTCCGGGCCCGGCGCAGTGTTACGGGCTCTCAGTCGCAACACCGCTAGGGCTAGCTCCGCCTCCGACACCTCTAAGCCTTCGCGCCAGCTCTGCGGGCTCGACTGTATCAGGGCTGACGAGGGAGTATCCTGGACCCTCGGGAAGAGCGTATCTACCACTCTTCCCGCTAAATTGGGGTCCATGGTCTCCGTTAGTGGAGGGACCCACGGGCGGAGTTTGCCCAGTACCATTTTGTACGGGCGTCCCCATGGGTCCCTGTCCAGTCCCTCGAGGAGCTCGTTCCAGGACCGAGCCTTGGCGTCCTTAATCGCCCGTTGGAGCGCCTTGGTCGCTTCCCGGTATGCCGTGTAGGCTTCGGCTCTTTCTTCGGCTGAGGCTCGCCGTCTCCGTCGGGCCCTCGTGTATTGACGGCGCGAAATCAGGCAGACGCTGCGCAACTGCGCAATGCTGTCCGACCACCAATACGTGGCCTTTCGCTCGACAGGCCTGGCTCGGGGTATGGAGGCGTCGCAGATCGACGTCATTGTCCTGCGAAACCAGGCCGCTTCGTCTTCGGGATCGGGCGGGATCTCGCCGGTATCCGGCCAGGCCGCGACGTTGGCAGCGGCGATGAGCAAGTCTCGATCGAGCCGCTTGAGGGACCAACGTCGCGGTGGACTGCCGCCACGGCGCACGGGACCGTCGGGGGATCGGAGTGTCACATCGATAAAGATGTGACGGTGGTCGGATAGTGTGACCACCTCCTCCGCTACCCTCCAGCCCGACACGACTCGCGCGGCAGAAGGAGTCGTCCACGACAGGTCAATGATCGACTCCCCCTGCCACCGCACAAGAGTGCTAACAGACCCCCGGTTTAACAACCGGAGATCCATTCCCGCCGCCCACTCTTGAATAGTATCTCCCCTTGGGCTGTCCTCCACGCTCTGGAACGTGCATTGAAGTCGCCCAGGACGAGCATCGGGCGGGCTAGACTTCCACGAATGCAGATGGCTAGTCCGTCCAAGTAGGCCTCGTAAGCGGCGAGGCTGCAGTTGGGGGAAACGTAGCAGCCTACTACTACAAGTGGACCCCACTCCACCACAACGTATCCTTGCCCCCTCCTCAGCAAGGAGCAAGGGGGATCCCTTTCCTTTCCCCCCCAGTATATGGCAACGGAGCCGACCTCGTCCACGAACCAGCGAGGGTGATTCGGGACACTATACGGCTCCGCTACCACCGCCAATGCAACCGACCACTCCGCGACAGTCTGCAGTAGCAGGTCCTGCGACGCGCGGCAGTGGTTGAGGTTGCCCTGGAGTATCTTCAGGCTGTAGAATGTGCCGTTTCCATATCGGCCTCTCCCAACGAGTAATCACCCGTTCGGGATGGCGCTCTGGAGGGCTCGACATCGCCTGCCGTTTCCGCGGAAGCAGCCGGTGGAGGAGCCTGCTTGTCTCCTCTGCACTTTTTCTTCCCTTTCGGGGGCGTACATTTTTTGCCCCCTATTCTGTGATCGGCCGGCCGACCGATCTCCGCGCACAGCGGGCACCTGGGCGCCTGTGCTGTGCACTGGGTCGCCTTGTGACCCGGCTCGCCGCACGTGTAGCACAAGGCGCTCCGGTCAACAGCATTGGGGCACCTTAAACGTATGTGCCCCAACTCGAGGCACCGGTAGCACTGCAGAGGCCGTGCCCCCAATGCCTCGACCCTAGCAGCCACCCACCCCACTCGCACGCGCTTTGCAGCCGAAACTTTTTTCGCCGCGGTGAGCGGGCAACGAACCCACGCCGTCCCCAACCTTTGTGAGTTGCGTCGAATTTCGGCCACCTTCACCTCATCGGCGGAACAGCCTCCGGCTTCGGCGATGGCTGCCGCGACGTCTGCTTGAGTGATGGACTCATCTAAGTCCATCACTCGCAGTTCGCCTGTTTTAGATGGGCGAACGATTTGCACGCCCATCTCAGCGAGCGCCTGCCGCAGGCGGTCGGCCAAAACGTCAGCTTTAGCTGCATTTTCTGGGCCGGCCACCTCCAGCAATAGGCCGCCGTTTAAGGCCCTCTTTTGGCGAACTTCATCAATGCCACAGTCGGCCAGTTTAACCCTCTCTTTGGCGGCCGCCATCACTTGGGCGTAGGTGATGTCGACACCCTCGGGTACTGTAACCGCTATGGCGGCAGTGTTCGGCGGCCGAGGCAACTTCGGCTTCTTCTTGGCAGCACTTATAGCAGGCCGCGCAGCCGTAGGCGCAAGATTGGCGGCGTTTGCCTGCCTTTTCTTTGCCTTTCGGCCTACTACCGTGGCCCATGTGGTCGGGGGTTGCGACACCCCCGACGTCGACGGAAGCGCTGACGATGGCGGTTCCGCCCTCCCAGCAATCGTGTCGAGCGGCGTGGGGTTGGGGCCCCTGGTCTTTCTTCTCGTGACCCTGGTCTTCTTGGTTGAAGGTCCTGCTGCGGGCTCTGGCCCTCTCGCCGGGTCTCCCACCTTTCGGCCGAGTGGCGGCCTAATTGCTCGATCGGGAAAGAGCTCGTCCCTGAAACGGGTCAAACTCCTCTCGATCATGGCTTCTACCCGCTGTAGTAGATCAGAGCCCACCTGGCCGCTGCGAACCGCTTCCAATGTACGCGGGGCTGCTGGTATAGTTGGTCTAGAGGAGGTCCCGCCCGCTGGAGGTGTAGGCGCGGAGGAGGCCCCGCCGCCCCCCGCGGCCCCTCGTCTCAGCTGAGCCAACTCGGCCGTCAGCGCCTGCACCTTGGCGCTCAGGTCGGTTAGCTGAGATCGCAGCTCTGCGTTTTCCCGCTCCATCCTTTCCGCAGAGGTTCGCTGCACGATTTCAGTGCTGGCGGCCTGCACCGTTCGCACTGCGACCCTGAGGGCGCGAACAAAATCGCCCTTAAGGTTGCGGGATTTATCCGCCACCTTCTCCACCGCCTGCAGGCTGTCAAAAATGCGAGCGCCGAGGTCCGCCGTCGGCTGTTCCCGCATCTCCTCCTGCAGCTCATCCGCATTGGGCAAGCTGGTTTTTGCCCTTGTCTTTTTAGGGACATAGGACGGACTATCCTCGTCGTCCTGTCCCCTCCCACGCTTTTGTGCCCGGGAAACACTCGACGTGTTCGACATGAGAGAGTCCGTGTCGCTCACGTCATCCGGCATTTCTCCGGTCCGCTCATATGGCCGAGCGAAAATTAGGCCCTCCTCCCTATCTTTCTCCATGGCTTTGTTTTGGGTTTTTGATTTCTTCATTGCTGATCCCACGAGTACCCGGTTTTTGACGGTCGATCTCGGCAGTGACCGGTTTGCCTCGATAACCCTATACGCCTGGGGGGGCGGGAGGTACCCCAGGGTTGGCCGCTAAAAACTGGTGAACTCCCCAGCCGCTCTTCGAGCACCCCGTGTCACGTAATCGTATAACGAACCACAACTCCGGGGGTTGAGGATTTTTTATAGAGGTGATCTCCTCGCAGTCCGGCCAGTTAAGGCTAGACCCCCGTTCCCGAAGGGTTACGGTATACTCCCCACGCACCAGGCACCGCTCTAAGAATAGAGCGGGTGGTGCGACCCGTGCAGGCTCCGTGGGGTAGCACGGGAACTTGCACGGCCGTCACGTCGGGACAATTCGCTCGGCGGCCAGCAAAGTCACACAAGGAGAAGTTACTGACCGTCGCCCAGGGTACACCGGCCCGACCCACTGCCCTTCCCAGCGGACGTATCAACTGGGAACTGCAGCAGGCGGGCACACGAGGAGGTTTCCCGACACAGTACCCCAACCTAACCTAACCTAACCTAACCTAACCTAACCTAACCTAACCTAACCTAACCTAACCTAACCTAACCTAACCTAACCTAACCTAACCTAACCTAACCTAACCTAACCTAACCTAACCTAACCTAACCTAACCTAACCTAACCTAACCTAACCTAACCTAACCTAACCTAACCTAACCTAACCTAACCTAACCTAACCTAACCTAACCTAACCTAACCTAACCTAACCTAACCTAACCTAACCTAACCTAACCTAACCTAACCTAACCTAACCTAACCTAACCTAACCTAACCTAACCTAACCTAACCTAACCTAACCTAACCTAACCTAACCTAACCTAACCTAACCTAACCTAACCTAACCTAACCTAACCTAACCTAACCTAACCTAACCTAACCTAACCTAACCTAACCTAACCTAACCTAACCTAACCTAACCTAACCTAACCTAACCTAACCTAACCTAACCTAACCTAACCTAACCTAACCTAACCTAACCTAACCTAACCTAACCTAACCTAACCTAACCTAACCTAACCCAGTCGCGCGTCACCCCCCGCGGCGAGCGCAAGCATTCCAGAGCGTCTCCACGCTAAAAAATTCCGTAAAAATAGAAAAAGTGCTCCGATTTTGACGTGTGATACATCAAAATGTGTGGAAAAATGCGGCGCATTTTACACTGAAGAAATTTTATGGATTGCAGTGAAATCAAGATAGTTTCAGTGAAAAAAGTGAAAACGTGACAAATTTCGAAACTTCAAGTGCGTGCGCTGCCACATTGCGATCGATAACATAAAATTTTTATTTTGTGGTCACGTGCGCAATCACCGGATCTAGCCTTTCACAAGTTTTCGGATTTTTCCCGCTGAAAATCGAGGTTTCAGATGAAGAAAACTGAAAACCACGTGTACACGAGGTCGGTGATCCGGAGTGGTGCGGCTAGATCTGAGGGCAGCATCGGAAGGAGATAGCAAAGGACAGCTAGGCGACACTTTGTTTGGGTAAAAATATTGACATTTCGATTTTTCACAGACCTTTCAAAAAGTGCGTGTTTTCAAAATTAAATAACTCCGTAGAACGATCGATGACAGGTACTTTTTTATGGCTCAGTTTGTGAACAGTAGTGACCCTTAGAACCTATTAAAATTTTGGAATTTTTTCGTGTGTACTTTTTAAAATAAAAAATTTCAAAAATTTGTGTGATCCACGTGGTGACTTTATAAATACATAGAACTTAATATATAGTAGAATATAATAGTAGAATATTTAAGTAAGACTGTTAAATTTTTCCAGATTTTTTAGATTAAATTTCGATTTTTTATACGACATTTTGTGACATTTTTCGTGTTTTTGGACAAATTAAATCCAGGAGTGTAAAAAGTGCAAATCTGACGAGGGCAATCGACTACGATTAAAAATCTCTACAAAACGAGCCCAAACTCGGTATAATTCGAACGGAAACTGCCAAAGTTACACCACTGGCAGCCATATTGGCCGCCATATTGAAAATCTTCATGTGAGTGTAGCTCTGGCCAGAGACATCGCACAGGAACGCGGTTTTGAAGGGTGACATCTCCGCGACGACGGTTATAGGTCTACGTACCCCTCGACATTGAAAATTTTTGACAATTTTGAAAAAAAAAAAAAAAAAAAAAAAAATTCTAGAAGCATTAGGAGATAGATTCTTTAGGACCAAGCTCAGTTAAGGCTTGTCGAGAGTCGAGTTAAGAGTAGCTATAAGCAAGACTGCCTTATTGGCAATAACATTATACATAATTATACACATTTTTTATTATTATTATTTTTTATTTTAAATATATAATTATACAATAATTGACGTGCCCTTCTGTTTCTCCGAAAAGATGTCTGGCTGTGGTTTTCGCACACCAAAGCAGACACAAAATAGCCAGGAAATGGAAATAAATAGGACAGAGTTGACAGAGTTGGCAGGACCCTCGCAAAAAGAAGAAAACGAAACGTCACAGGTTAGGCGTAGCCTAGATCTTTTTGAGAAGCAGAAACCAGAGTTACCTGCACGGTCTCCGATAACCACAAGGAAGAGTCCTAAAAAGATAGAGTTGAATAGAACGTTCTCTCAAGAGAAAAAAAACAGTACAGTCGGGGAATCCACCGATTAAACAGCTACAAGAAATAACAAAATACAAAGATAAGATGACAGAGGCAAGAGCCTGCCTAAGCAAGGCCAAAATGCACTTAAATGCCTCAAGGAACCTGAAAACGGAGATAAAGAGCGAGGTTATACAAGCAGTGGAAAGACTGTATCAGCTAGTAAAGGAAATAGACCAAGGAAAGTGCAACGAGAAAAATCAAGACACCCAACAACAAGATAAGGAAAAAGACAACACAGGAAAGGAAGAAAGTAAATTGGTCACATTGCTAACTGAGCACAGTAAATTGCTGAAAGAAAATAGCGAAAATATGGAGAAACTGAAGGAAACAATTAAGAAGCAACAAGGGACCCAGGAAGGAATGACTACTTACGCCAGCATAGTGGCGGGGCCACAGCGACCTCCGATCGTAAATTTGACACAGGCGCCCTCGCACTCCATTATAGTATCATCAGAAGATGATACTGACACCAGTGACGAAGTCATCAAGAAAATAAGAGGAGCGGTGGAGGCTAGAAGTACTGGTATAAAAATAGACAGAGTGAGGAAGGCTAAAGATCAGAAAGTTATAGTGAGCTGTAGAGAGAAGAAAGAGATAACCAAAATAATGGAGAAATTGAAGGTTCCGGAAACGAGATTGCAGGTGGAAGAAGCAAAGAACAAAGACCCGCAAGTGATTATTAAAGACGTGCTATCGTACAATACAGACGAGGACATCATAGCTTCACTTGAAAACCAAAACTCGAATTTACTAGGAGACATCGAAAAGGAAGACTTTAGGGTCTCAATAAAGTACAGACGTAAAGCTAGAAATCCTCATGAAAACCACGTAGTACTTCAAGTATCACCAAAAATATGGCAGAGACTTACAGCAGCGAGAAAAATTCATATAGACCTGCAGCGCGTGACCGTACAGGATCAGTCTCCACTGGTGCAGTGCACGAGATGCCTAGGATATGGTCACGGCCGCAGGCTGTGCAAAGAATCAGTCGATCTGTGCACTCACTGCGCTGGCCCACACTTGCGAGCCGAGTGTCCCATTTATCTTGCAGGTGACGTACCGACATGCCGGAACTGTCAAGCGGCGAAATATGATAAGACGGATCATAATTCATTTGACGGAGACTGTCCCATCCGAAAGAAGTGGGACGCCTTAGCTAGAACAAGTGTAGCGTACTGCTAAAGTTGATATAGATGCAAATAGTGACGACGTGACCCCAGACATTAACTACACATCTGCCCCGGAACGACGCATCTATAAGGTGCTTCAAGCCAATTTACAGCGAAATAAACTGGCGACACAGGAGCTTTTAATTGAAGCCCAAAAAAGGAAAACAAGTTTTGCTTTGGTACAAGAACCATATGTAGGTACAACAGGAGAGCTCAAACAGCAAGCGGGTACCCGAGTAGTTCAGTGTGGTTTAAACAGAACAAAACCTGTGAAAGCTGCTATAATAATATTTGACGATGACATAGGAGTTGTAGAAAATCCAACTCTGATCTCAGAAAATATTGCAGTTGCAGTTCTGGAAACAAATACCTGGAAAATAGGAATTATTTCAGTATACTTCGAGGACTCCCTGCCAATCGAACCCTATATAGAAAAAATTAAAGACATCTGTGACTCCTTGCGAATAAACAACAATATAATTCTAGGGGGAGACGTAAATGCATGGAGTACTTGGTGGGGAAGCGAAAGGGAAGATACCAGAGGAGAAATACTTAGAGGTACATTGGATGAAATGGAGATACACATTCTAAACCAAGGAACAGAACCTACTTTCGACACAATAAGAGGGGGGAAACGATATAAGAGCAATGTGGATGTTACCGCTTGTTCAGTCGGAATGCTGCAAAACATTCACGATTGGAAAGTTGATGAATCTGTAACATGTTCGGACCACAATGCCATTACATTTACCGTAGATCTCAATAAACCGACTGAAAATAGAATAAAAAGCACAACTCGAATATACAATACAAAAAAAGTTGATTGGGTAACATTTAGAACGGAACTAAAACAAAATTTACAGAAGGAAACAGTTACAATCGAGGAAATAACCAAAATAGAAACAAAAGAAAATTTAGAATTAATAATAGATAAATATATAAACATTATAAAAGAAGTCTGTAATAAATGTATACCATTAGTCAAAAGAAAAAATAAAATAAACTTACCTTGGTGGACGAATGAGCTGGAGAACCTGAAGAAAGAAGTAACCACGAAGAAACGAAGAATAGCGTGCGCAGCTCCCCGAAGACGACAGCATGTGGTGGACGAGTACCTGCAAATAAAAACAAAATATGAATTAGAAGTAAACAAAGCACAGACAGATAGCTGGAAAAAATTTTGTACCAAACAGGACCGAGAGAGTATGTGGGACGGGATATACAGGGTGATAGGGAAGACATCAAAAAGGTACGAGGATCAGCTTCTAGTGAGAGATGGGGCCGTGTTGAGTCCGGAAGAATCAGCGAAGCATCTTGCAAATGTATTTTTTCCAGATGACGAAAGACTACCTGAAAATTTGGAACACAAAAGTACACGCGAAAGGGCGAGTACATGCGGAAATGCGGTACTTGGTGATACTCAGGACCCGCCCTTCACGGAGGCTGAACTCAAATACGCAATAAATGGCCTCAATCCTAAAAAGGCTCCTGGGCTGGATGGTTTTACTGCAGATATCTGTCGATGGGCAATTCATGCAGATATTCAATTATTCCTGCAAATAGCAAACAAATGCTTGGAATTGGCATGTTTTCCTGCACCTTGGAAAGAGGCGGCCATCGTTGTACTTAGGAAGCCAGGAAAGTCCGATTACGCTGACGCGAAGTCGTACCGACCGATAGGCCTACTTTCAGTACTAGGAAAAATACTAGAAAAAATGATGATAAGGAGAGTGAGATGGCACTTGTTGCCGAGAACCAATCCTAGGCAGTATGGCTTTGTTCCTCAGCGCTGTACGGAGGATGCTCTCTATGACATGATGCAACACATTCGAGGGAATCTGGACTCAAAGAAGATTAATGTCGTAGTGTCGCTCGACATAGAGGGCGCCTTCGACAGCGCTTGGTGGCCGGCGGTCAAATGCCAAATATTAAAAAAGAAATGTCCACAGAACCTTCGCCGGCTAATAAATGACTATTTCGAGGATCGCCGGGTCGTGGTGCGCTATGCAGGGAAACAATATGAGAAGAGCACTGAAAAAGGATGTGTGCAAGGTTCCATCAGCGGGCCAACTTTCTGGAACATATTGCTAGATCCCCTGCTTGACGAGTTGGAGGCACAGAGCGTATACTGTCAAGCATTTGCAGACGATGTGGTTCTGATATTCTCCGGGCATTCAGTCGCCAAAATACAGGAAACTGCAAACCTAGTCCTCGCACATGTGCACGAGTGGGGAATCAAAAACAAACTAAAATTCGCAGCACATAAGACCAATGCCATGATTATAACAAAAAAGTTGAAATACGATACCCCGCGCGTGCACATGGGCGGAACCAGTATCCAAATAGTCGAGGAAATTAAACTGTTGGGTCTCACAATCGACAATAAACTTACATTTAACAGTCACGTAGCTAAAGTTTGTCGAAAAGCGGCAAACCTGTACAAGCAACTTGCCAGAGCGGCTAAGATCGATTGGGGACTGAACCCGGCGGTTGTCAGAACTATATACACTGCAGTGGTGGAGCCCGTTATAATGTATGCCTCTAGTGTATGGGCGTCGGCGGCAGACAAAATTATGGTGCAGAAACAACTGAACACCATACAGAGAGGTTTTGCACAAAAAATCTGCAAATCGTATCGGACTGCTTCTCTAAACGCTGCATTGATACTTACGGGCCTCCTACCGCTCGACCTTCGTATACGAGAGGCAGCCCAACTCTACGAAGCCAAAAGAGGCAAACCAATGCTGGTGCTGGGCGACAGGCAGCTGGAGGAGCGCGTGTGCTATAGGAATGCGGTGCATCCGGCCAGGCACATCGACATCGAGTTCCAGTGCTTGGAGAACATGCATCCCGAAACAGTAGCCGAACATCACGTCACCGACAGTCAGATCTATACCGACGGTAGCAAAATCAACGGCAAGGTTGGGGCTGCATACTCATACTGGAGAGATGGAAGGGAAATCAGGAGTAGAAAATTAAAACTCGAGTCATTTTGTACTGTTTTTCAAGCAGAGATGTGCGCACTGTACTACGCCACAGAGCTAGTGCTAAGTTTGAAAGAGGAGACCGTGAGCATCCTCAGTGACTCGAGATCTGCATTGGAACTTATGAAAAACCAAGACACTTTTCATCCACTGGCATTCGCAGCAAAAGGAAATATAATAAAGCTAAGAGAGCAGAACCGCAACGTCCAGCTGTATTGGATAAAGGCCCACGTAGGAGTTCCGGGAAACGAGCGAGCTGACGAGTTGGCAAAGCAAGCAGCTTTAAATAGCAAAACGGCCTCAAACTATGACAGGTGTCCAGTGTCTTTTGCTAAAAGGGAAATAAGGAGCGAGACCTTGCGGGATTGGAGCCATAGATATGTTACCGGAGAAACAGCTGGGGTCACAAAATTATTCTTGCCAGACGCTATAGCAAGTTATCGATTAATCAAAAAAATTGAACTCTCACCGATACTTGTACAAGTGATAACCGGTCATGGAGGGTTTTCACAATATTTATATAGATTTAAATGTAAAACTAGCCCTGGTTGTATATGCGATCAGAATGTGGAAGAGAGTGTTGTACACCTATTGGTAGATTGTCCTAAATATAGTGCAAGAAGAAGCGAACTGGAAGTCAGAATAGGTAAATGTATTACCCAGGAGACATTCTGCGAAATGTTATCCAGTAAAGGACACAGATCGCTCTTCATTAATTTCTGTATATATGTAGCTTATGATGTAATAAATAGGAATAAGACAAAATAGAGTTAAGGAAAAATGTATTAGTATATTTTGATTAATATAATGAAATACATTGTTACATGTTGTATATTAAAAAAGAAAAACTTGACAAGCACAGAAAAAAAAAAAAAGTTAAAATATTGAAAATACATACAAAATAGGACAAAAATAAAATGAGAAAAAAAAAGAAAACAAATAAAAAAGAAAGAAAAGAAAAACCTATGCAATAAATACAATAAAATAATATTAAGATACTAATAATATAATAGTGTAGAAATAATGGAAATTTTTGCACATTATAATGTAAAAAATAACATAGGTATAAGTGTTTCTATTGGTAAAAATTGTACATTATATTTCAGGTCATCACCGGTTATTCATGTTTTCTAAATTTCAGCTCAGTCACCGATTATCATTTGTACAAAATGTACAACTGATTTTTTAAAAAAAAAAAAAGTATAAAATTATACAAAAAGCAAACAAAAGTGTCCGCTAAACAAAG